>JAWQEG010003260.1:0-137731 GCA_033782935.1 Petrolisthes cinctipes | reverse complement strand
ATCGCGTCGCGTCTCTTTTTTTTTTTCCGTCGCGATCGCGTCGCGTTTTTTTTTTTTTTTTCCGTCGCGATCGCGTCGCGTTTTTTTTTTTTTTTTTTTTTTTACCGTGACGATCGCGTCGCGTCTCTTTTTTTGTTTTTTTTTTCCGTCGCGATCGCGTCGTGTCTTTTTTTTTTTTTTTTTTTTCGTCGCGATCGCGTCGCGTCTTTTTTTTTTTCCGTCGCGATCGCGTCGCGTTTTTTTTTTTATTTTTTTCCGTCGCGATCGCGTCGCGTTTTTTTTTTTATTTTTTTCCGTCGCGATCGCGTCGCGTCTGTTTTTTTTTTTTTCCGTCGCGATCGCGTTGCGTCTGTTTTTTTTTTTATTTCCGTCGCGTCGCGTCTCTTTTTTTTTTTTTTCCGTCGCGATCGCGTCGCGTCTCTTTTTTTTTTTCCGTCGCGATCGCGTCGCGTTTTTTTTTTTTTTTTTTTTTTACCGTGACGATCGCGTCGCGTTTTTTTTTTTTTTTTTTTTTTTCCGTCGCGATCGCGTCGCGTTTTTTTTTTTTTTTTTTTTTTTTCCGTCGCGATCGCGTCGCGTTTTTTTTTTTATTTTATTTCCGTCGCGATCGCGTCGCGTCTCTTTTTTTTTTTTTTTCTGTCGCGATCGCGTCGCGTCTCTTTTTTTTTTTCCGTCGCGATTGCGTCGCGTTTTTTTTTTTTTTTTTTTACCGTGACGATCGCGTCGCGTCTTTTTTTTTTTTTTTTTTTTTCCGTCGCGATCGCGTCGCGTCTTTTTTTTTTTTTTTTTTTCCGTCGCGATCGCGTTGCGTCTGTTTTTTTTTTTTTTTCCGTCGCGATCGCGTCGCGTTTTTTTTTTTTTTTCCGTCGCGATCGCGTCGCGTTTTTTTTTTTTTTTTTTTTTTACCGTGACGATCGCGTCGCGTCTTTTTTTTTTTTTTTTTTTTTCTGTCGCGATCGCGTTGCGTCTTTTTTTTTTTTTTTTTTTTCCGTCGCGATCGCGTCGTGTCTTTTTTTTTTTTTTTTTTTTCGTCGCGATCGCGTCGCGTCTTTTTTTTTTTCCGTCGCGATCGCGTCGCGTTTTTTTTTTTATTTTTTTCCGTCGCGATCGCGTCGCGTTTTTTTTTTTATTTTTTTCCGTCGCGATCGCGTCGCGTCTGTTTTTTTTTTTTTCCGTCGCGATCGCGTTGCGTCTGTTTTTTTTTTATTTCCGTCGCGTCGCGTCTCTTTTTTTTTTTTATTTATTTCCGTCGCGATCGCGTCGCGTCTCTTTTTTTTTTTTTTTCTGTCGCGATCGCGTCGCGTCTCTTTTTTTTTTTCCGTCGCGATTGCGTCGCGTTTTTTTTTTTTTTTTTTTTTACCGTGACGATCGCGTCGCGTCTTTTTTTTTTTTTTTTTTTTTCCGTCGCGATCGCGTCGCGTTTTTTTTTTTTTTTTTTTTTCCGTCGCGATCGCGTTGCGTCTGTTTTTTTTTTTTTTTTCCGTCGCGATCGCGTCGCGTTTTTTTTTTTTTTTCCGTCGCGATCGCGTCGCGTTTTTTTTTTTTTTTTTTTTTTTACCGTGACGATCGCGTCGCGTCTTTTTTTTTTTTTTTTTTTTTCTGTCGCGATCGCGTCGCGTCTTTTTTTTTTTTTTTTTTTTCCGTCGCGATCGCGTTGCGTCTGTTTTTTTTTTTTTTTCCGTCGCGATCGCGTCGCGTCTTTTTTTTTTTTCCCGTCGCGATCGTGTCGCTTTTTTTTTTTTTTTTTTTTTCCGTCGCGATCGCGTCGCGTCTCTTTTTTTTTTTTTTTTCCGTCGCGATCGTGTCGCGTCTCTTTTTTTTTTTTCTCTTCCGTCGCGATCGCGTCGCGTCTTTTTTTTTTTTTTTTTTTTCCGTCGCGATCGCGTCGCGTCTTTTTTTTTTTTTTTTTTTCCGTCGCGATCGCGTCGCGTTTTTTTTTTTTTTTATTTCCGTCGCGATCGCGTCGCGTCTCTTTTTTGTTTTTGTTTTTTCCGTCGCGATCGCGTCGCGTCGCGTTTTTTTTTTTTTTTTTTTTTTTTTTTTCCGTCGCGATCGCGTCGCGTCTTTTTTTTTTTTTTTTTTTCCGTCGCGATCGCGTCGCGTTTTTTTTTTTTTTTTTTCCGTCGCGATCGCGTCGCGTCTCTTTTTTGTTTTTGTTTTTTCCGTCGCGATCGCGTCGCGTTTTTTTTTTTTTTTTTTTTTTTTTTTTCCGTCGCGATCGCGTCGCGTCTTTTTTTTTTTTTTTTTTCCGTCGCGATCGCGTCGCGTCTTTTTTTTTCCGTGACGATCGCATCGCGTCTTTTTTTTTTTTTTTTTTTTTTCCGTCGCGATCGCGTCGCGTCTTTTTTTTTTTTTCCGTCGCGATCGCGTCGCGTCTCTTTTTTTTTTTTTTTTTCCGTCACGCGCGTCTTTGATTTTTTTTCGCTTTTTTTTCTTTTTTTTTCCGCTTGCGTCCGCCACGCGCGTCTTTGATTTTTTTTCCCATTTTTTTTTCTTTTTTTTTCCGCTTGCGTCCGCCGCGCGCGTCTTTGATTTTTTTCGCTTTTTTTCCTTTTTTTCCTTTTTTTTTCCGCTTGCGTCCGCCGCGCGCGTCTTTGATTTTTTTCGCTTTTTTTTTTTTCCGTCGCGATCGCGTCGCGTCTCTCTTGTTTTTTTCCGTCGCGATCGCGTCGCGTTTTTTTTTTTTTTTTTTTTTTCCGTGACGATCGCGTCGCGTCTTTTTTTTTTTTTTTTTTTTTCCGTCGCGATCGCGTCGAAAGTCACTTCATTCGACCATTCTCGAAAGTCACTTCATTCGACCATTCTCGAAAGTCACTTCATTCGACCATTCTCGAAAGACACTTTATTCGACCATTCTCGAAAGACACTTCATTCGACGATTCTCGAAAGTCACTTCATTCGACGATTCTCGAAAGTCACTTCATTCGACGATTCTCGAAAGACACTTCATTCGACGATTCTCGAAAGACACTTCATTCGACGATTCTCGAAAGTCACTTCATTCGACGATTCTCGAAAGACTTCATTCGACGATTCTCGAAAGACTTCATTCGACGATTCTCGAAAGACTTCATTCGACGATTCTCGATAGTCACTTCATTCGACGATTCTCGATAGTCACTTCATTCGACGATTCTCGATAGTCACTTCATTCGACGATTCTCGAAAGACACTTCATTCGACCATTCTAGAAAGTCACTTCATTCGACCATTCTCGAAAGTCACTTCATTCGACCATTCTCGAAAGTCACTTCATTCGACCATTCTCGAAAGTCACTTCATTCGACCAGTCTCGAAAGTCACTTCATTCGACCATTCTCGAAAGACACTTCATTCGACCATTCTCGAAAGACACTTCATTCGACCATTCTCGAAAGACACTTCATTCGACCATTCTCGAAAGTCACTTCATTCGACCATTCTCGAAAGTCACTTCATTCGACCATTCTCGAAAGTCACTTCATTCGACCATTCTCGAAAGACACTTCATTCGACGATTCTCGAAAGTCACTTCATTCGACGATTCTCGAAAGTCACTTCATTCGACGATTCTCGAAAGTCACTTCATTCGACGATTCTCGAAAGTCACTTCATTCGACGATTCTCGAAAGACACTTCATTCGACGATTCTCGAAAGTCACTTCATTCGACGATTCTCGAAAGTCACTTGATTAGACGATTCTCGAAAGTCACTTGATTAGACGATTCTCGAAAGTCACTTCTTTCGACGATTCTCGAAAGACACTTCATTCGACGATTCTCGAAAGTCACTTCATTCGACCATTCTCGAAAGTCACTTCATTCGACCATTCTCGAAAGACACTTCATTCGACCATTCTCGAAAGACACTTCATTCGACCATTCTCGAAAGTCACTTCTTTCGACGATCCTCGAAAGTCACTTGATTCGACGATTCTCGAAAGTCACTTCTTTCGACGATTCTCGAAAGTCACTTCATTCGACGATTCTCGAAAGACACTTCATTCGACCATTCTCGAAAGTCACTTCATTCGACCATTCTCGAAAGACACTTCATTCGACCATTCTCGAAAGTCACTTCATTCGACCATTCTCGAAAGTCACTTCATTCGACCATTCTCGAAAGTCACTTCATTCGACCATTCTCGAAAGTCACTTCATTCGACCATTCTTGAAAGTCACTTCATTCAAACCATTCTCGAAAGTCACTTCATTCGACCATTCTCGAAAGTCACTTCTTTCGACCATTCTCGAAAGTCACTTCTTTCGACCATTCTCGAAAGTCACTTCATTCGACCATTCTCGAAAGTCACTTCATTCGACCATTCTCGAAAGTCACTTCATTCGACCATTCTCGAAAGTCACTTCATTCGACCATTCTCGAAAGACACTTCATTCGACCATTCTCGAAAGACACTTCATTCGACCATTCTCGAAAGTCACTTCATTCGACGATTCTCGAAAGTCACTTCATTCGACGATTCTCGAAAGACACTTCATTCGACGATTCTCGAAAGTCACTTCATTCGACGATTCTCGAAAGTCACTTCATTCGACGATTCTCGAAAGTCACTTCATTCGACGATTCTCGATAGTCACTTCATTCGACGATTCTCGAAAGACACTTCATTCGACCATTCTCGAAAGTCACTTCATTCGACGATTCTCGAAAGTCACTTCATTCGACGATTCTCGAAAGTCACTTCATTCGACAATTCTCGAAAGACACTTCATTCGACCATTCTCGAAAGACACTTCATTCGACCATTCACGAAAGTCACTTCATTCGACCATTCACGAAAGTCACTTCATTCGACCATTCTCGAAAGTCACTTCATTCGACCATTCTCGAAAGTCACTTCATTCGACCATTCTCGAAAGTCACTTCATTCGACCATTCTCGAAAGACACTTCATTCGACCATTCTCGAAAGTCACTTCATTCGACCATTCTCGAAAGTCACTTCATTCGACCATTCTCGAAAGTCACTTCATTCGACCATTCTCGAAAGACACTTTATTCGACCATTCTCGAAAGTCACTTCATTCGACCATTCTCGAAAGTCACTTCATTCGACCATTCTCGAAAGTCACTTCATTCGACCATTCTCGAAAAACACTTCATTCGACGATTCTCGAAAGTCACTTCATTCGACGATTCTCGAAAGTCACTTCATTCGACGATTCTCGAAAGTCACTTCATTCGACGATTCTCGAAAGACACTTCATTCGACGATTCTCGAAAGACACTTCATTCGACGATTCTCGAAAGTCACTTCATTCGACGATTCTCGAAAGACTTCATTCGACGATTCTCGATAGTCACTTCATTCGACGATTCTCGATAGTCACTTCATTCGACGATTCTCGAAAGACACTTCATTCGACCATTCTCGAAAGTCACTTCATTCGACCATTCTCGAAAGTCACTTCATTCGACCATTCTCGAAAGTCACTTCATTCGACCATTCTCGAAAGTCACTTCATTCGACCAGTCTCGAAAGTCACTTCATTCGACCAGTCTCGAAAGTCACTTCATTCGACCAGTCTCGAAAGTCACTTCATTCGACCATTCTCGAAAGACACTTCATTCGACCATTCTCGAAAGACACTTCATTCGACCATTCTCGAAAGTCACTTCATTCGACCATTCTCGAAAGTCACTTCATTCGACCATTCTCGAAAGTCACTTCATTCGACCATTCTCGAAAGTCACTTCATTCGACCATTCTCGAAAGTCACTTCATTCGACCATTCTCGAAAGACACTTCATTCGACCATTCTCGAAAGACACTTCATTCGACCATTCTCGAAAGTCACTTCATTCGACCATTCTCGAAAGTCACTTCATTCGACCATTCTCGAAAGTCACTTCATTCGACCATTCTCGAAAGTCACTTCATTCGACCATTCTCGAAAGACACTTCATTCGACCATTCTCGAAAGTCACTTCATTCGACCATTCTCGAAAGTCACTTCATTCGACCATTCTCGAAAGTCACTTCATTCGACCATTCTCGAAAGTCACTTCATTCGACGATTCTCGAAAGACACTTCATTCGACGATTCTCGAAAGTCACTTCATTCGACGATTCTCGAAAGTCACTTCATTCGACGATTCTCGAAAGTCACTTCATTCGACGATTCTCGAAAGACACTTCATTCGACGATTCTCGAAAGACACTTCTTTCGACGATTCTCGAAAGTCACTTCATTCGACGATTCTCGAAAGACACTTCATTCGACGATTCTCGAAAGTCACTTCATTCGACCATTCTCGAAAGACACTTCATTCGACCATTCTCGAAAGTCACTTCATTCGACCATTCTTGAAAGTCACTTCATTCGACCATTCTTGAAAGTCACTTCATTCGACCATTCTCGAAAGTCACTTCTTTCGACGATTCTCGAAAGTCACTTCATTCGACGATTCTCGAAAGACACTTCATTCGACCATTCTCGAAAGTCACTTCATTCGACCATTCTCGAAAGACACTTCATTCGACCATTCTCGAAAGACACTTCATTCGACCATTCTCGAAAGTCACTTCATTCGACCATTCTCGAAAGTCACTTCATTCGACCATTCTCGAAAGTCACTTCATTCGACCATTCTCGAAAGTCACTTCATTCAAACCATTCTCGAAAGTCACTTCATTCAAACCATTCTCGAAAGTCACTTCATTCGACCATTCTCGAAAGTCACTTCATTCGACCATTCTCGAAAGTCACTTCATTCGACCATTCTCGAAAGTCACTTCATTCGACCATTCTCGAAAGTCACTTCATTCGACCATTCTCGAAAGTCACTTCATTCGACCATTCTCGAAAGTCACTTCATTCGACCATTCTCGAAAGTCACTTCATTCGACCATTCTCGAAAGTCACTTCATTCGACCATTCTCGAAAGACACTTCATTCGACCATTCTCGAAAGACACTTCATTCGACCATTCTCGAAAGACACTTCATTCGACCATTCTCGAAAGTCACTTCATTCGACCATTCTCGAAAGACACTTCATTCGACCATTCTCGAAAGACACTTCATTCGACCATTCTCGAAAGTCACTTCATTCGACCATTCTCGAAAGACACTTCATTCGACCATTCTCGAAAGTCACTTCATTTGACCATTCTCGAAAGTCACTTCATTCGACCATTCTCGAAAGTCACTTCATTCGACCATTCTCGAAAGTCACTTCATTCGACCATTCTCGAAAGTCACTTCATTCGACCATTCTCGAAAGTCACTTCATTCGACCATTCTCGAAAGTCACTTCATTCGACCATTCTCGAAAGTCACTTCATTCGACCATTCTCGAAAGTCACTTCATTCGACCATTCTCGAAAGTCACTTCATTCGACCATTCTCGAAAGTCACTTCATTCGACCATTCTCGAAAGACACTTCATTCGACCATTCTCGAAAGTCACTTCATTCGACCATTCTCGAAAGTCACTTCATTCGACCATTCTCGAAAGTCACTTCATTCGACGATTCTCGAAAGACTTCATTCGACGATTCTCGAAAGTCACTTCATTCGACGATTCTCGAAAGACACTTCATTCGACGATTCTCGAAAGACACTTCATTCGACGATTCTCGAAAGACACTTCATTCGACCATTCTCGAAAGTCACTTCATTCGACCATTCTCGAAAGTCACTTCATTCAAACCATTCTCGAAAGTCACTTCATTCAAACCATTCTCGAAAGTCACTTCATTCGACCATTCTCGAAAGTCACTTCATTCGACCATTCTCGAAAGACACTTCATTCGACCATTCTCGAAAGACACTTCATTCGACCATTTTCGAAAGACACTTCATTCGACCATTCTCGAAAGTCACTTCATTCGACCATTCTCGAAAGTCACTTCATTCGACCATTCTCGAAAGTCACTTCATTCGACCATTCTCGAAAGTCACTTCATTCGACCATTCTCGAAAGACACTTCATTCGACCATTCTCGAAAGTCACTTCATTCGACCATTCTCGAAAGTCACTTCATTCGACCATTCTCGAAAGTCACTTCATTCGACCATTCTCGAAAGTCACTTCATTCGAAGATTCCCGAAAGTCACTTCATTCGACGATTCCCGAAAGTCAACTTCATTCGACGATTCTCGAAAGACACTTCATTCGACGATTCTCGAAAGACACTTCATTCGACGATTCTCGAAAGGCACTTCATTCGACGATTCTCGAAAGGCACTTCATTCGACGATTCTCGAAAGGCACTTCATTCGACGATTCTCGAAAGTCACTTCATTCGACGATTCTCGAAAGTCACTTCATTCGACGATTCTCGATAGTCACTTCATTCGACCATTCTCGAAAGTCACTTCATTCGACCATTCTCGAAAGTCACTTCATTCGACCATTCTCGAAAGTCACTTCATTCGACCATTCTCGAAAGTCACTTCATTCGACCATTCTCGAAAGTCACTTCATTCGACCATTCTCGAAAGTCACTTCATTCGACCATTCTCGAAAGTCACTTCATTCGACGATTCTCGAAAGTCACTTCATTCGACGATTCTCGAAAGTCACTTCATTCGACCATTCTCGAAAGTCACTTCATTCGACCATTCTCGAAAGTCACTTCATTCGACCATTCTCGAAAGTCACTTCATTCGACCATTCTCGAAAGTCACTTCATTCGACCATTCTCGAAAGTCACTTCATTCGACCATTCTCGAAAGACACTTCATTCGACCATTCTCGAAAGTCACTTCATTCGACGATTCTCGAAAGACACTTCATTCGACGATTCTCGAAAGTCACTTCATTCGACGATTCTCGAAAGTCACTTCATTCGACGATTCTCGAAAGTCACTTCATTTGACGATTCTCGAAAGACACTTCATTCGACGATTCTCGAAAGTCACTTCATTCGACGATTCTCGAAAGTCACTTCATTCGACGATTCTCGAAAGTCACTTCATTCGACCATTCTCGAAAGACACTTCATTCGACCATTCTCGAAAGTCACTTCATTCGACCATTCTCGAAAGTCACTTCATTCGACCATTCTCGAAAGTCACTTCATTCGACCATTCTCGAAAGTCACTTCATTCGACGATTCTCGAAAGACACTTCATTCGACCATTCTCGAAAGACACTTCATTCGACCATTCTCGAAAGTCACTTCATTCGACCATTCTCGAAAGTCACTTCATTCGACCATTCTCGAAAGACACTTCATTCGACCATTCTCGAAAGTCACTTCATTCGACCATTCTCGAAAGTCACTTCATTCGACCATTCTCGAAAGTCACTTCATTCGACCATTCTCGAAAGTCACTTCATTCGACCATTCTCGAAAGTCACTTCATTCGACCATTCTCGAAAGTCACTTCATTCGACCATTCTCGAAAGTCACTTCATTCGACCATTCTCGAAAGTCACTTCATTCGACCATTCTCGAAAGTCACTTCATTCGACCATTCTCGAAAGTCACTTCATTCGACCATTCTCGAAAGTCACTTCATTCGACCATTCTCGAAAAACACTTCATTCGACGATTCTCGAAAGTCACTTCATTCGACGATTCTCGAAAGTCACTTCATTCGACGATTCTCGAAAGTCACTTCATTCGACGATTCTCGAAAGACACTTCATTCGACGATTCTCGAAAGACACTTCATTCGACGATTCTCGAAAGTCACTTCATTCGACGATTCTCGAAAGACTTCATTCGACGATTCTCGATAGTCACTTCATTCGACGATTCTCGATAGTCACTTCATTCGACGATTCTCGAAAGACACTTCATTCGACCATTCTCGAAAGTCACTTCATTCGACCATTCTCGAAAGTCACTTCATTCGACCATTCTCGAAAGTCACTTCATTCGACCAGTCTCGAAAGTCACTTCATTCGACCAGTCTCGAAAGTCACTTCATTCGACCAGTCTCGAAAGTCACTTCATTCGACCATTCTCGAAAGACACTTCATTCGACCATTCTCGAAAGACACTTCATTCGACCATTCTCAAAAGTCACTTCATTCGACCATTCTCGAAAGTCACTTCATTCGACCATTCTCGAAAGTCACTTCATTCGACCATTCTCGAAAGTCACTTCATTCGACCATTCTCGAAAGTCACTTCATTCGACCATTCTCGAAAGACACTTCATTCGACCATTCTCGAAAGACACTTCATTCGACCATTCTCGAAAGTCACTTCATTCGACCATTCTCGAAAGTCACTTCATTCGACCATTCTCGAAAGACACTTCATTCGACCATTCTCGAAAGACACTTCATTCGACCATTCTCGAAAGTCACTTCATTCGACCATTCTCGAAAGTCACTTCATTCGACCATTCTCGAAAGTCACTTCATTCGACCATTCTCGAAAGTCACTTCATTCGACCATTCTCGAAAGTCACTTCATTCGACGATTCTCGAAAGACACTTCATTCGACGATTCTCGAAAGTCACTTCATTCGACGATTCTCGAAAGTCACTTCATTCGACGATTCTCGAAAGTCACTTCATTCGACGATTCTCGAAAGACACTTCATTCGACGATTCTCGAAAGTCACTTCTTTCGACGATTCTCGAAAGTCACTTCATTCGACGATTCTCGAAAGACACTTCATTCGACGATTCTCGAAAGTCACTTCATTCGACCATTCTCGAAAGTCACTTCATTCGACCATTCTCGAAAGTCACTTCTTTCGACGATTCTCGAAAGTCACTTCATTCGACGATTCTCGAAAGACACTTCATTCGACCATTCTCGAAAGTCACTTCATTCGACCATTCTCGAAAGACACTTCATTCGACCATTCTCGAAAGACACTTCATTCGACCATTCTCGAAAGTCACTTCATTCGACCATTCTCGAAAGTCACTTCATTCGACCATTCTCGAAAGTCACTTCATTCGACCATTCTTGAAAGTCACTTCATTCAAACCATTCTCGAAAGTCACTTCATTCGACCATTCTCGAAAGTCACTTCATTCGACCATTCTCGAAAGTCACTTCATTCGACCATTCTCGAAAGTCACTTCATTCGACCATTCTCGAAAGTCACTTCATTCGACCATTCTCGAAAGTCACTTCATTCGACCATTCTCGAAAGTCACTTCATTCGACCATTCTCGAAAGTCACTTCATTCGACCATTCTCGAAAGACACTTCATTCGACCATTCTCGAAAGACACTTCATTCGACCATTCTCGAAAGACACTTCATTCGACCATTCTCGAAAGTCACTTCATTCGACCATTCTCGAAAGACACTTCATTCGACCATTCTCGAAAGACACTTCATTCGACCATTCTCGAAAGACACTTCATTCGACCATTCTCGAAAGTCACTTCATTCGACCATTCTCGAAAGTCACTTCATTTGACCATTCTCGAAAGTCACTTCATTCGACCATTCTCGAAAGTCACTTCATTCGACCATTCTCGAAAGTCACTTCATTCGACCATTCTCGAAAGTCACTTCATTCGACCATTCTCGAAAGTCACTTCATTCGACCATTCTCGAAAGTCACTTCATTCGACCATTCTCGAAAGTCACTTCATTCGACCATTCTCGAAAGTCACTTCATTCGACCATTCTCGAAAGTCACTTCATTCGACCATTCTCGAAAGTCACTTCATTCGACCATTCTCGAAAGTCACTTCATTCGACCATTCTCGAAAGTCACTTCATTCGACCATTCTCGAAAGACACTTCATTCGACCATTCTCGAAAGTCACTTCATTCGACCATTCTCGAAAGTCACTTCATTCGACGATTCTCGAAAGTCACTTCATTCGACGATTCTCGAAAGACTTCATTCGACGATTCTCGAAAGTCACTTCATTCGACGATTCTCGAAAGACACTTCATTCGACGATTCTCGAAAGACACTTCATTCGACGATTCTCGAAAGACACTTCATTCGACCATTCTCGAAAGTCACTTCATTCGACCATTCTCGAAAGTCACTTCATTCAAACCATTCTCGAAAGTCACTTCATTCAAACCATTCTCGAAAGTCACTTCATTCGACCATTCTCGAAAGTCACTTCATTCGACCATTCTCGAAAGACACTTCATTCGACCATTTTCGAAAGACACTTCATTCGACCATTCTCGAAAGTCACTTCATTCGACCATTCTCGAAAGTCACTTCATTCGACCATTCTCGAAAGTCACTTCATTCGACCATTCTCGAAAGTCACTTCATTCGACCATTCTCGAAAGACACTTCATTCGACCATTCTCGAAAGTCACTTCATTCGACCATTCTCGAAAGTCACTTCATTCGACCATTCTCGAAAGTCACTTCATTCGACCATTCTCGAAAGTCACTTCATTCGACGATTCCCGAAAGTCAACTTCATTCGACGATTCTCGAAAGACACTTCATTCGACGATTCTCGAAAGACACTTCATTCGACGATTCTCGAAAGGCACTTCATTCGACGATTCTCGAAAGGCACTTCATTCGACGATTCTCGAAAGGCACTTCATTCGACGATTCTCGAAAGTCACTTCATTCGACGATTCTCGAAAGTCACTTCATTCGACGATTCTCGAAAGTCACTTCATTCGACGATTCTCGATAGTCACTTCATTCGACCATTCTCGAAAGTCACTTCATTCGACCATTCTCGAAAGTCACTTCATTCGACCATTCTCGAAAGTCACTTCATTCGACCATTCTCGAAAGTCACTTCATTCGACCATTCTCGAAAGTCACTTCATTCGACCATTCTCGAAAGACACTTCATTCGACGATTCTCGAAAGTCACTTCATTCGACGATTCTCGAAAGTCACTTCATTCGACCATTCTCGAAAGTCACTTCATTCGACCATTCTCGAAAGTCACTTCATTCGACCATTCTCGAAAGTCACTTCATTCGACCATTCTCGAAAGTCACTTCATTCGACCATTCTCGAAAGTCACTTCATTCGACCATTCTCGAAAGACACTTCATTCGACCATTCTCGAAAGTCACTTCATTCGACGATTCTCGAAAGACACTTCATTCGACGATTCTCGAAAGTCACTTCATTCGACGATTCTCGAAAGTCACTTCATTCGACGATTCTCGAAAGTCACTTCATTTGACGATTCTCGAAAGACACTTCATTCGACGATTCTCGAAAGTCACTTCATTCGACGATTCTCGAAAGTCACTTCATTCGACGATTCTCGAAAGTCACTTCATTCGACGATTCTCGATAGTCACTTCATTCGACCATTCTCGAAAGACACTTCATTCGACCATTCTCGAAAGTCACTTCATTCGACCATTCTCGAAAGTCACTTCATTCGACCATTCTCGAAAGTCACTTCATTCGACGATTCTCGAAAGTCACTTCATTCGACGATTCTCGAAAGACACTTCATTCGACCATTCTCGAAAGACACTTCATTCGACCATTCTCGAAAGTCACTTCATTCGACCATTCTCGAAAGTCACTTCATTCGACCATTCTCGAAAGACACTTCATTCGACCATTCTCGAAAGTCACTTCATTCGACCATTCTCGAAAGTCACTTCATTCGACCATTCTCGAAAGTCACTTCATTCGACCATTCTCGAAAGTCACTTCATTCGACCATTCTCGAAAGTCACTTCATTCGACCATTCTCGAAAGTCACTTCATTCGACCATTCTCGAAAGTCACTTCATTCGACCATTCTCGAAAGTCACTTCATTCGACCATTCTCGAAAGACACTTCATTCGACCATTCTCGAAAGACACTTCATTCGACCATTCTCGAAAGTCACTTCATTCGACCATTCTCGAAAGTCACTTCATTCGACCATTCTCGAAAGACACTTCATTCGACCATTCTCGAAAGACACTTCATTCGACCATTCTCGAAAGTCACTTCATTCGACCATTCTCGAAAGTCACTTCATTCGACGATTCTCGAAAGACACTTCATTCGACGATTCTCGAAAGTCACTTCATTCGACGATTCTCGAAAGTCACTTCATTCGACGATTCTCGAAAGTCACTTCATTCGACCATTCTCGAAAGTCACTTCATTCGACCATTCTCGAAAGTCACTTCATTCGACCATTCTCGAAAGTCACTTCATTCGACCATTCTCGAAAGTCACTTCATTCGACCATTCTCGAAAGTCACTTCATTCGACCATTCTCGAAAGTCACTTCATTCGACCATTCTCGAAAGTCACTTCATTCGACCATTCTCGAAAGACACTTCATTCGACCATTCTCGAAAGTCACTTCATTCGACCATTCTCGAAAGTCACTTCATTCGACCATTCTCGAAAGTCACTTCATTCGACCATTCTTGAAAGTCACTTGATTCGACGATTCTCGAAAGTCACTTCTTTCGACGATTCTCGAAAGTCACTTCATTCGACCATTCTCGAAAGACACTTCATTCGACCATTCTCGAAAGACACTTCATTCGACCATTCTCGAAAGACACTTCATTCGACCATTCTCGAAAGTCACTTCATTCGACCATTCTCGAAAGTCACTTCATTCGACCATTCTCGAAAGTCACTTCATTCGACCATTCTCGAAAGTCACTTCATTCGACCATTCTCGAAAGACACTTCATTCGACCATTCTCGAAAGACACTTCATTCGACGATTCTCGAAAGTCACTTCATTCGACGATTCTCGAAAGTCACTTCATTCGACGATTCTCGAAAGTCACTTCATTCGACCATTCTCGAAAGACACTTCATTCGACCATTCTCGAAAGTCACTTCATTCGACCATTCTCGAAAGTCACTTCATTCGACCATTCTCGAAAGTCACTTCATTCGACCATTCTCGAAAGTCACTTCATTCGACCATTCTCGAAAGTCACTTCATTCGACCATTCTCGAAAGTCACTTCATTCGACCATTCTCGAAAGTCACTTCATTCGACCATTCTCGAAAGTCACTTCATTCGACCATTCTCGAAAGACACTTCATTCGACGATTCTCGAAAGTCACTTCATTCGACGATTCTCGAAAGTCACTTCATTCGACGATTCTCGAAAGTCACTTCATTCGACGATTCTCGAAAGTCACTTCATTCGACCATTCTCGAAAGACACTTCATTCGACGATTCTCGAAAGTCACTTCATTCGACCATTCTCGAAAGTCACTTCATTCGACGATTCTCGAAAGTCACTTCATTCGACGATTCTCGAAAGTCACTTCATTCGACGATTCTCGAAAGTCACTTGATTCGACGATTCTCGAAAGTCACTTGATTCGACGATTCTCGAAAGTCACTTGATTCGACGATTCTCGAAAGTCACTTGATTCGTCGATTCTCGAAAGTCACTTGATTCGACGATTCTCGAAAGTCACTTGATTCGACGATTCTCGAAAGACACTTCATTCGACGATTCTCGAAAGACACTTCATTCGACGATTCTCGAAAGTCACTTCATTCGACGATTCTCGAAAGACACTTCATTCGACCATTCTCGAAAGCCACTTCATTCGACCATTCTCGAAAGTCACTTCATTCGACCATTCTCGAAAGTCACTTCATTCGACCATTCTCGAAAGTCACTTCATTCGACCATTCTCGAAAGTCACTTCATTCGACCATTCTCGAAAGTCACTTCATTCGACCATTCTCGAAAGTCACTTCATTCGACCATTCTCGAAAGTCACTTCATTCGACCATTCTCGAAAGTCACTTCATTCGACCATTCTCGAAAGTCACTTCATTCGACCATTCTCGAAAGTCACTTCATTCGACCATTCTCGAAAGACACTTCATTCGACCATTCTCGAAAGTCACTTCATTCGACCATTCTCGAAAGTCACTTCATTCGACGATTCTCGAAAGTAACTTCATTCGAACATTCTCGAAAGTCACTTCATTCGACCATTCTCGAAAGACACTTCATTCGACGATTCTCGAAAGTCACTTCATTCGACGATTCTCGAAAGTCACTTCATTCGACGATTCTCGAAAGTCACTTCATTCGACGATTCTCGAAAGTCACTTGATTCGACGATTCTCGAAAGTCACTTCATTCGACGATTCTCGAAAGACACTTCATTCGACGATTCTCGAAAGACACTTCATTCGACCATTCTCGAAAGACACTTCATTCGACCATTCTCGAAAGTCACTTCATTCGACGATTCTCGAAAGTCACTTCATTCGACGATTCTCGAAAGACACTTCATTCGACCATTCTCGAAAGTCACTTCATTCGACCATTCTCGAAAGACACTTCATTCGACCATTCACGAAAGACACTTCATCCGACCATTCTCGAAAGTCACTTCATTCGACCATTCTCGAAAGTCACTTCATTCAACCATTCTTGAAAGTCACTTCATTCAAACCATTCTCGAAAGTCACTTCATTCAAACCATTCTCGAAAGTCACTTCATTCAAACCATTCTCGAAAGTCACTTCATTCGACCATTCTCGAAAGACACTTCATTCGACCATTCTCGAAAGTCACTTCATTCGACCATTCTCGAAAGTCACTTCATTCGACCATTCTCGAAAGTCACTTCATTCGACGATTCTCGAAAGACACTTCATTCGACGATTCCCGAAAGTCACTTCATTCGACGATTCCCGAAAGTCACTTCATTCGACGATTCCCGAAAGTCAACTTCATTCGACCATTCTCGAAAGACACTTCATTCGACGATTCTCGAAAGTCACTTCATTCGACGATTCTCGAAAGACACTTCATTCGACGATTCTCGAAAGTCACTTGATTCGACGATTCTCGAAAGTCACTTGATTCGACGATTCTCGAAAGTCACTTGATTCGTCGATTCTCGAAAGTCACTTGATTCGACGATTCTCGAAAGTCACTTGATTCGACGATTCTCGAAAGACACTTCATTCGACGATTCTCGAAAGACACTTCATTCGACGATTCTCGAAAGTCACTTCATTCGACGATTCTCGAAAGACACTTCATTCGACCATTCTCGAAAGCCACTTCATTCGACCATTCTCGAAAGTCACTTCATTCGACCATTCTCGAAAGTCACTTCATTCGACCATTCTCGAAAGTCACTTCATTCGACCATTCTCGAAAGTCACTTCATTCGACCATTCTCGAAAGTCACTTCATTCGACCATTCTCGAAAGTCACTTCATTCGACCATTCTCGAAAGTCACTTCATTCGACCATTCTCGAAAGTCACTTCATTCGACCATTCTCGAAAGTCACTTCATTCGACCATTCTCGAAAGTCACTTCATTCGACCATTCTCGAAAGACACTTCATTCGACCATTCTCGAAAGTCACTTCATTCGACCATTCTCGAAAGTCACTTCATTCGACGATTCTCGAAAGTAACTTCATTCGAACATTCTCGAAAGTCACTTCATTCGACCATTCTCGAAAGACACTTCATTCGACGATTCTCGAAAGTCACTTCATTCGACGATTCTCGAAAGTCACTTCATTCGACGATTCTCGAAAGTCACTTCATTCGACGATTCTCGAAAGTCACTTGATTCGACGATTCTCGAAAGTCACTTCATTCGACGATTCTCGAAAGACACTTCATTCGACGATTCTCGAAAGACACTTCATTCGACCATTCTCGAAAGACACTTCATTCGACCATTCTCGAAAGTCACTTCATTCGACGATTCTCGAAAGTCACTTCATTCGACGATTCTCGAAAGACACTTCATTCGACCATTCTCGAAAGTCACTTCATTCGACCATTCTCGAAAGACACTTCATTCGACCATTCACGAAAGACACTTCATCCGACCATTCTCGAAAGTCACTTCATTCGACCATTCTCGAAAGTCACTTCATTCAACCATTCTTGAAAGTCACTTCATTCAAACCATTCTCGAAAGTCACTTCATTCAAACCATTCTCGAAAGTCACTTCATTCAAACCATTCTCGAAAGTCACTTCATTCGACCATTCTCGAAAGACACTTCATTCGACCATTCTCGAAAGTCACTTCATTCGACCATTCTCGAAAGTCACTTCATTCGACCATTCTCGAAAGTCACTTCATTCGACGATTCTCGAAAGACACTTCATTCGACGATTCCCGAAAGTCACTTCATTCGACGATTCCCGAAAGTCACTTCATTCGACGATTCCCGAAAGTCAACTTCATTCGACCATTCTCGAAAGACACTTCATTCGACGATTCTCGAAAGTCACTTCATTCGACGATTCTCGAAAGACACTTCATTCGACGATTCTCGAAAGTCACTTCATTCGACGATTCTCGAAAGTCACTTCATTCGACGATTCTCGAAAGTCACTTCATTCGACGATTCTCGAAAGTCACTTCATTCGACGATTCTCGAAAGTCACTTCATTCGACCATTCTCGAAAGTCACTTCATTCGACCATTCTCGAAAGACACTTCATTCGACGATTCTCGAAAGACACTTCATTCGACGATTCTCGAAAGACACTTCATTCGACGATTCTCGAAAGACACTTCATTCGACGATTCTCGAAAGTCACTTCATTCGGCGATTCTCGAAAGTCACTTCATTCGACGATTCTCGAAAGTCACTTCATTCGACGATTCTCGAAAGTCACTTCTTTCGACGATTCTCGAAAGTCACTTCTTTCGACGATTCTCGAAAGTCACTTCTTTCGACGATTCTCGAAAGTCACTTCTTTCGACGATTCTCGAAAGTCACTTCTTTCGACGATTCTCGAAAGTCACTTCTTTCGACGATTCTCGAAAGACACTTCATTCGACGATTCTCGAAAGTCACTTCATTCGACGATTCTCGAAAGTCACTTCATTCGACCATTCTCGAAAGACACTTCATTCGACCATTCTCGAAAGACACTTCATTCGACCATTCTCGAAAGTCACTTCATTCGACCATTCTCGAAAGTCACTTCATTCGACCATTCTTGAAAGTCACTTCATTCGACCATTCTGGAAAGTCACTTCATTCGACCATTCTGGAAAGTCACTTCTTTCGACGATTCTCGAAAGTCACTTCTTTCGACGATTCTCGAAAGTCACTTCGTTCGACGATTCTCGAAAGTCACTTCGTTCGACCATTCTCGAAAGTCACTTCGTTCGACCATTCTCGAAAGTCACTTCATTCGACCATTCTCGAAAGTCACTTCATTCGACCATTCTCGAAAGTCACTTCATTCGACCATTCTCGAAAGTCACTTCATTCGACCATTCTCGAAAGACACTTCATTCGACCATTCTCGAAAGTCACTTCATTCGACCATTCTCGAAAGTCACTTCATTCGACGATTCTCGAAAGTCACTTCATTCGACGATTCTCGAAAGTCACTTCATTCGACGATTCTCGAAAGTCACTTCATTCGACCATTCTCGATAGTCACTTCATTCGACCATTCTCGAAAGACACTTCATTCGACCATTCTCGAAAGACACTTCATTCGACCATTCTCGAAAGTCACTTCATTCGACGATTCTCGAAAGTCACTTCATTCGACCATTCTCGAAAGACACTTCATTCGACCATTCTCGAAAGTCACTTCATTCGACCATTCTCGAAAGTCACTTCTTTCGACCATTCTCGAAAGTCACTTCATTCGACCATTCTCGAAAGTCACTTCATTCGACCATTCTCGAAAGTCACTTCATTCGACCATTCTCGAAAGTCACTTCATTCGACCATTCTCGAAAGTCACTTCATTCGACCATTCTCGAAAGTCACTTCATTCGACCTTTCTCGAAAGTCACTTCATTCGACCTTTCTCGAAAGTCACTTCATTCGACGATATTCGAAAGTCACTTCATTCGACGATCCTCGAAAGTCACTTCATTCGACGATCCTCGAAAGTCACTTCATTCGACGATCCTCGAAAGTCACTTCATTCGACGATCCTCGAAAGTCACTTCATTCGACGATCCTCGAAAGTCACTTCATTCGACGATCCTCGAAAGTCACTTCATTCGACGATCCTCGAAAGTCACTTCATTCGACGATCCTCGAAAGTCACTTCTTTCGACGATCCTCGAAAGTCACTTCTTTCGACGATCCTCGAAAGTCACTTCTTTCGACGATTCTCGAAAGGCACTTCATTCGACGATTCTCGAAAGGCACTTCATTCGACGATTCTCGAAAGGCACTTCATTCGACCATTCTCGAAAGTCACTTCATTCGACCATTCTCGAAAGTCACTTCATTCGACCATTCTCGAAAGTCACTTCATTCGACCATTCTCGAAAGTCACTTCATTCGACCATTCTCGAAAGTCACTTCATTCGACCATTCTCGAAAGTCACTTCATTCGACCATTCTCGAAAGTCACTTCATTCGACCATTCTCGAAAGTCACTTCATTCGACCATTCTCGAAAGTCACTTCATTCGACCATTCTCGAAAGTCACTTCATTCGACCATTCTCGAAAGTCACTTCATTCGACCATTCTCGAAAGTCACTTCATTCGACCATTCTCGAAAGTCACTTCATTCGACCATTCTCGAAAGACACTTCATTCGACCATTCTCGAAAGACACTTGATTCGACGATTCTCGAAAGACACTTGATTCGACGATTCTCGAAAGACACTTCATTCGACGATTCTCGAAAGTCACTTCTTTCGACGATTCTCGAAAGTCACTTCATTCGACGATTCTCGAAAGTCACTTCATTCGACGATTCGCGAAAGACACTTCATTCGACGATTCTCGAAAGTCACTTCATTCGACCATTCTCGAAAGACACTTCATTCGACCATTCTCGAAAGACACTTCATTCGACCATTCTTGAAAGTCACTTCATTCAAACCATTCTCGAAAGTCACTTTATTCAAACCATTCTCGAAAGTCACTTCATTCGACCATTCTCGAAAGTCACTTCATTCGACCATTCTCGAAAGACACTTCATTCGACCATTCTCGAAAGTCACTTCATTCGACCATCTCGAAAGTCACTTCATTCGACCATTCTCGAAAGTCACTTCATTCGACCATTCTCGAAAGTCACTTCATTCGACCATTCTCGAAAGACACTTCATTCGACGATTCTCGAAAGTCACTTCATTCGACGATTCCCGAAAGTCACTTCATTCGACGATTCCCGAAAGTCAACTTTATTCGACGATTCTCGAAAGACACTTCATTCGACGATTCTCGAAAGTCACTTCATTCGACCATTCTCGAAAGATACTTCATTCGACGATTCTCGAAAGTCACTTCATTCGACGATTCTCGAAAGTCACTTCATTCGACGATTCTCGAAAGTCAGTTCATTCGACGATTCTCGAAAGACACTTCATTCGACGATTCTCGAAAGTCACTTCATTCGGCCATTCTCGAAAGACACTTCATTCGACCATTCTCGAAAGTCACTTCATTCGACCATTCTCGAAAGTCACTTCATTCGACCATCCTCGAAAGTCACTTCATTCGACGATCCTCGAAAGTCACTTCATTCGACGATCCTCGAAAGTAACTTCTTTCGACGATCCTCGAAAGTAACTTCTTTCGACGATCCTCGAAAGTAACTTCTTTCGACGATTCTCGAAAGTCACTTCATTCGACGATTCTCGAAAGTCACTTCATTCGACGATTCTCGAAAGACACTTCATTCGACGATTCTCGAAAGACACTTCATTCGACGATATTCGAAAGTCACTTCATTCGACGATATTCGAAAGTCACTTCATTCGACGATCCTCGAAAGTCACTTCATTCGACGATCCTCGAAAGTCACTTCATTCGACGATCCTCGAAAGTCACTTCATTCGACGATCCTCGAAAGTCACTTCATTCGACGATCCTCGAAAGTCACTTCATTCGACGATCCTCGAAAGTCACTTCTTTCGACGATCCTCGAAAGTCACTTCTTTCGACGATCCTCGAAAGTCACTTCTTTCGACGATCCTCGAAAGTCACTTCTTTCGACGATCCTCGAAAGTCACTTCTTTCGACGATCCTCGAAAGTCACTTCTTTCGACGATTCTCGAAAGGCACTTCTTTCGACGATTCTCGAAAGGCACTTCTTTCGACGATTCTCGAAAGGCACTTCTTTCGACGATTCTCGAAAGGCACTTCATTCGACGATTCTCGAAAGTCACTTTATTCGACGATTCTCGAAAGTCACTTCATTCGACGATTCTCGAAAGTCACTTCATTCGACGATTCTCGAAAGTCACTTCATTCGACCATTCTCGAAAGACACTTCATTCGACGATTCTCGAAAGTCACTTCATTCGACCATTCTCGAAAGTCACTTCATTCGACGATTCTCGAAAGTCACTTCATTCGACGATTCTCGAAAGTAACTTCATTCGACGATTCTCGAAAGACACTTGATTCGACGATTCTCGAAAGACACTTGATTCGACGATTCTCGAAAGTCACTTGATTCGACGATTCTCGAAAGTCACTTGATTCGACGATTCTCGAAAGTCACTTGATTCGTCGATTCTCGAAAGTCACTTGATTCGACGATTCTCGAAAGTCACTTGATTCGACGATTCTCGAAAGTAACTTCATTCGAACATTCTCGAAAGACACTTCATTCGACCATTCTCGAAAGACACTTCATTCGACCATTCTCGAAAGTCACTTCATTCGACGATTCTCGAAAGTCACTTCATTCGACGATTCTCGAAAGTCACTTCATTCGACGATTCTCGAAAGTCACTTCATTCGACGATTCTCGAAAGTCACTTCATTCGACGATTCTCGAAAGACACTTCATTCGACGATTCTCGAAAGACACTTCATTCGACCATTCTCGAAAGTCACTTCATTCGACGATTCTCGAAAGACACTTCATTCGACGATTCTCGAAAGTCACTTCATTCGACCATTCTCGAAAGACACTTCATTCGACCATTCTCGAAAGACACTTCATTCGACCATTCTCGAAAGACACTTCATCCGACCATTCTCGAAAGTCACTTCATTCGACCATTCTCGAAAGTCACTTCATTCGACCATTCTCGAAAGTCACTTCATTCGACCATTCTCGAAAGTCACTTCATTCGACCATTCTTGAAAGTCACTTCATTCAAACCATTCTCGAAAGTCACTTCATTCAAACCATTCTCGAAAGTCATTTCATTCGACCATTCTCGAAAGTCACTTCATTCGACCATTCTCGAAAGTCACTTCATTCGACCATTCTCGAAAGTCACTTCATTCGACCATTCTCGAAAGTCACTTCATTCGACCATTCTCGAAAGACACTTCATTCGACGATTCTCGAAAGTCACTTCATTCGACGATTCCCGAAAGTCACTTCATTCGACGATTCCCGAAAGTCAACTTCATTCGACGATTCTCGAAAGACACTTCATTCGACGATTCTCGAAAGTCACTTCATTCGACGATTCTCGAAAGTCACTTCATTCGACGATTCTCGAAAGTCACTTCATTCGACGATTCTCGAAAGTCACTTCATTCGACGATTCTCGAAAGTCACTTCATTCGACGATTCTCGAAAGACACTTCATTCGACCATTCTCGAAAGTCACTTCATTCGACCATTCTCGAAAGTCACTTCATTCGACCATTCTCGAAAGTCACTTCATTCGACCATTCTCGAAAGTCACTTCATTCGACCATTCTCGAAAGTCACTTCATTCGACCATTCTCGAAAGTCACTTCATTCGACCATTCTCGAAAGTCACTTCATTCGACCATTCTCGAAAGACACTTCATTCGACCATTCTCGAAAGACACTTCATTCGACCATTCTCGAAAGACACTTCATTCGACCATTCTCGAAAGTCACTTCATTCGACCATTCTCGAAAGTCACTTCATTCGACCATTCTCGAAAGTCACTTCATTCGACCATTCTCGAAAGTCACTTCATTCGACCATTCTCGAAAGTCACTTCATTCGACCATTCTCGAAAGTCACTTCATTCGACCATTCTCGAAAGTCACTTCATTCGACCATTCTCGAAAGTCACTTCATTCGACCATTCTCGAAAGTCACTTCATTCGACCATTCTCGAAAGTCACTTCATTCGACCATTCTCGAAAGTCACTTCATTCGACCATTCTCGAAAGTCACTTCATTCGACCATTCTCGAAAGTCACTTCATTCGACCATTCTCGAAAGTCACTTCATTCGACCATTCTCGAAAGTCACTTCATTCGACCATTCTCGAAAGTCACTTCATTCGACCATTCTCGAAAGACACTTCATTCGACCATTCTCGAAAGACACTTCATTCGACCATTCTCGAAAGACACTTCATTCGACGATTCTCGAAAGACACTTGATTCGACGATTCTCGAAAGTCACTTCATTCGACGATTCTCGAAAGTCACTTCATTCGACGATTCTCGAAAGTCACTTCATTCGACGATTCTCGAAAGTCACTTCATTCGACGATTCGCGAAAGACACTTCATTCGACGATTCGCGAAAGTCACTTCATTCGACCATTCTCGAAAGACACTTCATTCGACCATTCTCGAAAGTCACTTCATTCAAACCATTCTTGAAAGTCACTTCATTCAAACCATTCTCGAAAGTCACTTCATTCAAACCATTCTCGAAAGTCACTTTATTCAAACCATTCTCGAAAGTCACTTCATTCGACCATTCTCGAAAGTCACTTCATTCGACCATTCTCGAAAGACACTTCATTCGACCATTCTCGAAAGTCACTTCATTCGACCATTCTCGAAAGTCACTTCATTCGACCATCTCGAAAGTCACTTCATTCGACCATCTCGAAAGTCACTTCATTCGACCATCTCGAAAGTCACTTCATTCGACCATTCTCGAAAGTCACTTCATTCGACCATTCTCGAAAGTCACTTCATTCGACCATTCTCGAAAGTCACTTCATTCGACCATTCTCGAAAGTCACTTCATTCGACCATTCTCGAAAGACACTTCATTCGACCATTCTCGAAAGACACTTCATTCGACGATTCCCGAAAGTCACTTCATTCGACGATTCCCGAAAGTCAACTTTATTCGACGATTCTCGAAAGACACTTCATTCGACGATTCTCGAAAGTCACTTCATTCGACGATTCTCGAAAGATACTTCATTCGACGATTCTCGAAAGTCACTTCATTCGACGATTCTCGAAAGTCACTTCATTCGACGATTCTCGAAAGTCACTTCATTCGACGATTCTCGAAAGTCACTTCATTCGACGATTCTCGAAAGTCACTTCATTCGACGATTCTCGAAAGTCACTTCATTCGGCGATTCTCGAAAGACACTTCATTCGACCATTCTCGAAAGTCACTTCATTCGACCATTCTCGAAAGTCACTTCATTCGACCATTCTCGAAAGTCACTTCATTCGACCATCCTCGAAAGTCACTTCATTCGACGATCCTCGAAAGTCACTTCTTTCGACGATCCTCGAAAGTCACTTCTTTCGACGATTCTCGAAAGTCACTTCATTCGACGATTCTCGAAAGTCACTTCATTCGACGATTCTCGAAAGACACTTCATTCGACGATATTCGAAAGTCACTTCATTCGACGATATTCGAAAGTCACTTCATTCGACGATCCTCGAAAGTCACTTCATTCGACGATCCTCGAAAGTCACTTCATTCGACGATCCTCGAAAGTCACTTCATTCGACGATCCTCGAAAGTCACTTCATTCGACGATCCTCGAAAGTCACTTCTTTCGACGATCCTCGAAAGTCACTTCATTCGACGATCCTCGAAAGTCACTTCTTTCGACGATCCTCGAAAGTCACTTCTTTCGACGATCCTCGAAAGTCACTTCTTTCGACGATCCTCGAAAGTCACTTCTTTCGACGATTCTCGAAAGGCACTTCTTTCGACGATTCTCGAAAGGCACTTCTTTCGACGATTCTCGAAAGGCACTTCATTCGACGATTCTCGAAAGGCACTTTATTCGACGATTCTCGAAAGGCACTTTATTCGACGATTCTCGAAAGGCACTTCATTCGACGATTCTCGAAAGGCACTTCATTCGACGATTCTCGAAAGTCACTTCATTCGACGATTCTCGAAAGTCACTTCATTCGACCATTCTCGAAAGACACTTCATTCGACGATTCTCGAAAGTCACTTCATTCGACCATTCTCGAAAGTCACTTCATTCGACGATTCTCGAAAGTCACTTCATTCGACGATTCTCGAAAGTCACTTCATTCGACGATTCTCGAAAGACACTTCATTCGACGATTCTCGAAAGTCACTTGATTCGACGATTCTCGAAAGTCACTTGATTCGTCGATTCTCGAAAGTCACTTGATTCGACGATTCTCGAAAGTCACTTGATTCGACGATTCTCGAAAGTCACTTGATTCGACGATTCTCGAAAGACACTTCATTCGACGATTCTCGAAAGACACTTCATTCGACGATTCTCGAAAGTCACTTCATTCGACGATTCTCGAAAGTCACTTCATTCGACGATTCTCGAAAGACACTTCATTCGACCATTCTCGAAAGACACTTCATTCGACCATTCTCGAAAGTCACTTCATTCGACCATTCTCGAAAGTCACTTCATTCGACCATTCTCGAAAGTCACTTCATTCGACCATTCTCGAAAGTCACTTCATTCGACCATTCTCGAAAGTCACTTCATTCGACCATTCTCGAAAGTCACTTCATTCGACCATTCTCGAAAGACACTTCATTCGACCATTCTCGAAAGTCACTTCATTCGACCATTCTCGAAAGTCACTTCATTCGACCATTCTCGAAAGTAACTTCATTCGAACATTCTCGAAAGTCACTTCATTCGACCATTCTCGAAAGACACATCATTCGACGATTCTCGAAAGTCACTTCATTCGACGATTCTCGAAAGTCACTTCATTCGACGATTCTCGAAAGTCACTTCATTCGACGATTCTCGAAAGTCACTTCATTCGACGATTCTCGAAAGTCACTTCATTCGACGATTCTCGAAAGACACTTTATTCGACGATTCTCGAAAGACACTTCATTCGACCATTCTCGAAAGTCACTTCATTCGACGATTCTCGAAAGTCACTTCATTCGACGATTCTCGAAAGACACTTCATTCGACGATTCTCGAAAGTCACTTCATTTGACCATTCTCGAAAGACACTTCATTCGACCATTCTCGAAAGACACTTCATCCGACCATTCTCGAAAGTCACTTCATTCGACCATTCTCGAAAGTCACTTCATTCGACCATTCTTGAAAGTCACTTCATTCAAACCATTCTCGAAAGTCACTTCATTCAAACCATTCTCGAAAGTCACTTCATTCGACCATTCTCGAAAGACACTTCATTCGACCATTCTCGAAAGTCACTTCATTCGACCATTCTCGAAAGTCACTTCATTCGACCATTCTCGAAAGTCACTTCATTCGACCATTCTCGAAAGACACTTCATTCGACCATTCTCGAAAGTCACTTCATTCGACGATTCTCGAAAGTCACTTCATTCGACGATTCCCGAAAGTCACTTCATTCGACGATTCCCGAAAGTCACTTCATTCGACGATTCCCGAAAGTCACTTCATTCGACGATTCCCGAAAGTCAACTTCATTCGACGATTCCCGAAAGTCAACTTCATTCGACGATTCTCGAAAGACACTTCATTCGACGATTCTCGAAAGTCACTTCATTCGACGATTCTCGAAAGTCACTTCATTCGACGATTCTCGAAAGTCACTTCATTCGACGATTCTCGAAAGTCACTTCATTCGACGATTCTCGAAAGACACTTCATTCGACGATTCTCGAAAGACACTTCATTCGACGATTCTCGAAAGACACTTCATTCGACCATTCTCGAAAGTCACTTCATTCGACCATTCTCGAAAGTCACTTCATTCGACCATTCTCGAAAGTCACTTCATTCGACCATTCTCGAAAGTCACTTCATTCGACGATTCTCGAAAGACACTTCATTCGACGATTCTCGAAAGTCACTTCATTCGACGATTCTCGAAAGTCACTTCATTCGACGATTCTCGAAAGTCACTTCATTCGACGATTCTCGAAAGTCACTTCATTCGACGATTCTCGAAAGTCACTTCATTCGACGATTCTCGAAAGTCACTTCATTCGACGATTCTCGAAAGTCACTTCTTTCGACGATTCTCGAAAGTCACTTCTTTCGACGATTCTCGAAAGTCACTTCTTTCGACGATTCTCGAAAGTCACTTCTTTCGACGATTCTCGAAAGTCACTTCATTCGACGATTCTCGAAAGACACTTCATTCGACGATTCTCGAAAGTCACTTCATTCGACCATTCTCGAAAGACACTTCATTCGACCATTCTCGAAAGTCACTTCATTCGACCATTCTCGAAAGTCACTTCATTCGACCATTCTCGAAAGTCACTTCATTCGACCATTCTCGAAAGTCACTTCTTTCGACGATTCTCGAAAGTCACTTCATTCGACGATTCTCGAAAGACACTTCATTCGACGATTCTCGAAAGTCACTTCATTCGACCATTCTCGAAAGACACTTCATTCGACGATTCTCGAAAGTCACTTCATTCGACCATTCTCGAAAGTCACTTCATTCGACCATTCTCGAAAGTCACTTCATTCGACCATTCTTGAAAGTCACTTCATTCAAACCATTCTCGAAAGTCACTTCATTCGACCATTCTCGAAAGTCACTTCATTCGACCATTCTCGAAAGTCACTTCATTCGACCATTCTCGAAAGTCACTTCATTCGACCATTCTCGAAAGACACTTCATTCGACCATTCTCGAAAGTCACTTCATTCGACCATTCTCGAAAGACAC
Source organism: Petrolisthes cinctipes (assembly GCA_033782935.1). Classification (NCBI taxonomy): domain Eukaryota; kingdom Metazoa; phylum Arthropoda; class Malacostraca; order Decapoda; family Porcellanidae; genus Petrolisthes; species Petrolisthes cinctipes. Next base: position 109,108 of record JAWQEG010003260.1, on the reverse strand, counting down.
TTCATTCGACCATTCTCGAAAGACACTTCATTCGACGATTCTCGAAAGTCACTTCATTCGACCATTCTCGAAAGTCACTTCATTCGACCATTCTCGAAAGTCACTTCATTCGACCATTCTCGAAAGTCACTTCATTCGACCATTCTCGAAAGTCACTTCATTCGACGATTCTCGAAAGTCACTTCATTCGACGATTCTCGAAAGACACTTCATTCGACGATTCTCGAAAGTCACTTCATTCGACGATTCTCGAAAGTCACTTCATTCGACGATTCTCGAAAGTCACTTCATTCGACGATTCTCGAAAGTCACTTCATTCGACGATTCTCGAAAGTCACTTCATTCGACCATTCTCGAAAGACACTTCATTCGACCATTCTCGAAAGTCACTTCATTCGACCATTCTCGAAAGTCACTTCATTCGACCATTCTCGAAAGACACTTCATTCGACCATTCTCGAAAGACACTTCATTCGACCATTCTCGAAAGTCACTTCATTCGACCATTCTCGAAAGTCACTTCATTCGACCATTCTCGAAAGTCACTTCATTCGACCATTCTCGAAAGTCACTTCATTCGACCATTCTCGAAAGACACTTCATTCGACCATTCTCGAAAGTCACTTCATTCGACCATTCTCGAAAGTCACTTCATTCGACCATTCTCGAAAGTCACTTCATTCGACCATTCTCGAAAGTCACTTCATTCGACCATTCTCGAAAGTCACTTCATTCGACCTTTCTCGAAAGTCACTTCATTCGACCAGTCTCGAAAGTCACTTTATTCGACCAGTCTCGAAAGTCACTTCATTCGACCATTCTCGAAAGTCACTTCATTCGACCATTCTCGAAAGTCACTTCATTCGACCATTCTCGAAAGTCACTTCATTCGACCATTCTCGAAAGTCACTTCATTCGACCATTCTCGAAAGACACTTCATTCGACCATTCTCGAAAGACACTTCATTCGACCATTCTCGAAAGTCACTTCATTCGACCATTCTCGAAAGTCACTTCATTCGACCATTCTCGAAAGTCACTTCATTCGACCATTCTCGAAAGTCACTTCATTCGACCATTCTCGAAAGTCACTTCATTCGACCATTCTCGAAAGACACTTCATTCGACGATTCTCGAAAGTCACTTCATTCGACGATTCTCGAAAGTCACTTCATTCGACGATTCTCGAAAGTCACTTCATTCGACCATTCTCGAAAGACACTTCATTCGACGATTCTCGAAAGTCACTTCATTCGACCATTCTCGAAAGTCACTTCATTCGACCATTCTCGAAAGTCACTTCATTCGACGATTCTCGAAAGTCACTTCATTCGACGATTCTCGAAAGTAACTTCATTCGACGATTCTCGAAAGACACTTCATTCGACGATTCTCGAAAGACACTTCATTCGACGATTCTCGAAAGTCACTTCATTCGACGATTCTCGAAAGTCACTTGATTCGTCGATTCTCGAAAGTCACTTGATTCGACGATTCTCGAAAGTCACTTGATTCGACGATTCTCGAAAGTCACTTGATTCGACGATTCTCGAAAGTCACTTGATTCGACGATTCTCGAAAGACACTTCATTCGACGATTCTCGAAAGACACTTCATTCGACGATTCTCGAAAGACACTTCATTCGACCATTCTCGAAAGTCACTTCATTCGACCATTCTCGAAAGTCACTTCATTCGACCATTCTCGAAAGTCACTTCATTCGACCATTCTCGAAAGTCACTTCATTCGACCATTCTCGAAAGTCACTTCATTCGACCATTCTCGAAAGTCACTTCATTCGACCATTCTCGAAAGTCACTTCATTCGACCATTCTCGAAAGACACTTCATTCGACCATTCTCGAAAGTCACTTCATTCGACCATTCTCGAAAGTAACTTCATTCGAACATTCTCGAAAGTAACTTCATTCGACCATTCTCGAAAGACACTTCATTCGACCATTCTCGAAAGACACTTCATTCGACCATTCTCGAAAGTCACTTCATTCGACGATTCTCGAAAGTCACTTCATTCGACGATTCTCGAAAGTCACTTCATTCGACGATTCTCGAAAGTCACTTCATTCGACGATTCTCGAAAGTCACTTCATTCGACGATTCTCGAAAGTCACTTCATTCGACGATTCTCGAAAGACACTTCATTCGACGATTCTCGAAAGACACTTCATTCGACCATTCTCGAAAGACACTTCATTCGACCATTCTCGAAAGACACTTCATTCGACCATTCTCGAAAGTCACTTCATTCGACCATTCTCGAAAGTCACTTCATTCGACCATTCTCGAAAGTCACTTCATTCGACCATTCTCGAAAGACACTTCATTCGACCATTTTCGAAAGACACTTCATTCGACCATTCTCGAAAGACACTTCATTCGACCATTCTCGAAAGTCACTTCATTCGACCATTCTCGAAAGTCACTTCATTCGACCATTCTCGAAAGTCACTTCATTCGACCATTCTTGAAAGTCACTTCATTCAAACCATTCTCGAAAGTCACTTCATTCAAACCATTCTCGAAAGTCACTTCATTCAAACCATTCTCGAAAGTCACTTCATTCGACCATTCTCGAAAGACACTTCATTCGACCATTCTCGAAAGTCACTTTATTCGACCATTCTCGAAAGTCACTTCATTCGACCATTCTCGAAAGTCACTTCATTCGACCATTCTCGAAAGTCACTTCATTCGACCATTCTCGAAAGTCACTTCATTCGACGATTCTCGAAAGACACTTCATTCGACGATTCCCGAAAGTCACTTCATTCGACGATTCCCGAAAGTCAACTTCATTCGACGATTCTCGAAAGACACTTCATTCGACGATTCTCGAAAGTCACTTCATTCGACGATTCTCGAAAGTCACTTCATTCGACGATTCTCGAAAGACACTTCATTCGACGATTCTCGAAAGACACTTCATTCGACGATTCTCGAAAGTCACTTCATTCGACGATTCTCGAAAGACACTTCATTCGACGATTCTCGAAAGACACTTCATTCGACGATTCTCGAAAGTCACTTCATTCGGCCATTCTCGAAAGACACTTCATTCGACCATTCTCGAAAGTCACTTCATTCGACGATCCTCGAAAGTCACTTCATTCGACGATCCTCGAAAGTCACTTCTTTCGACGATTCTCGAAAGTCACTTCTTTCGACGATTCTCGAAAGTCACTTCATTCGACGATATTCGAAAGACACTTCATGCGACGATATTCGAAAGTCACTTCATTCGACGATCCTCGAAAGTCACTTCATTCGACGATCCTCGAAAGTCACTTCATTCGACGATCCTCGAAAGTCACTTCATTCGACGATCCTCGAAAGTCACTTCATTCGACGATCCTCGAAAGTCACTTCATTCGACGATCCTCGAAAGTCACTTCATTCGACGATCCTCGAAAGTCACTTCTTTCGACGATTCTCGAAAGTCACTTCTTTCGACGATTCTCGAAAGTCACTTCATTCGACGATTCTCGAAAGACACTTCATTCGACGATATTCGAAAGTCACTTCATTCGACGATATTCGAAAGTCACTTCATTCGACGATCCTCGAAAGTCACTTCATTTGACGATCCTCGAAAGTCACTTCATTCGACGATCCTCGAAAGTCACTTCATTCGACGATCCTCGAAAGTCACTTCATTCGACGATCCTCGAAAGTCACTTCTTTCGACGATCCTCGAAAGGCACTTCTTTCGACGATCCTCGAAAGGCACTTCTTTCGACGATCCTCGAAAGGCACTTCTTTCGACGATCCTCGAAAGGCACTTCATTCGACGATTCTCGAAAGGCACTTCATTCGACCATTCTCGAAAGTCACTTCTTTCGACCATTCTCGAAAGTGACTTCATTCGATGATTCTCGAAAGTCACTTCATTCGACGATTCTCGAAAGACACTTCTTTCGACGATTCTCGAAAGACACTTCTTTCGACCATTCTCGAAAGTCACTTCTTTCGACCATTCTCGAAAGTCACTTCTTTCGACCATTCTCGAAAGTCACTTCATTCGACCATTCTCGAAAGTCACTTCATTCGACCATTCTCGAAAGTCACTTCATTCGACCATTCTCGTAAGTCACTTCATTCGACCATTCTCGAAAGTCACTTCATTCGACCATTCTCGAAAGTCACTTCATTCGACGATTCTCGAAAGACACTTCATTCGACGATTCTCGAAAGACACTTCATTCGACGATTCTCGAAAGACACTTCATTCGACGATTCTCGAAAGACACTTCATTCGACGATTCTCGAAAGTCACTTCATTCGACCATTCTCGAAAGTCACTTCATTCGACCATTCTCGAAAGTCACTTCATTCGACCATTCTCGAAAGTCACTTCATTCGACCATTCTCGAAAGTCACTTCATTCGACCATTCTCGAAAGTCACTTCATTCGACCATTCTCGAAAGTCACTTCATTCGACCATTCTCGAAAGTCACTTCATTCGACGATTCTCGAAAGACACTTCATTCGACCATTCTCGAAAGTCACTTCATTCGACGATTCTCGAAAGACACTTCATTCGACCATTCTCGAAAGTCACTTCATTCGACCATTCTCGAAAGTCACTTCATTCGACCATTCTCGAAAGTCACTTCATTCGACGATTCTCGAAAGACACTTCATTCGACGATTCTCGAAAGTCACTTCATTCGACGATTCTCGAAAGTCACTTCATTCGACGATTCTCGAAAGTCACTTCATTCGACGATTCTCGAAAGTCACTTCATTCGACGATTCTCGATAGTCACTTCATTCGACGATTCTCGAAAGACACTTCATTCGACGATATTCGAAAGTCACTTCATTCGACGATATTCGAAAGTCACTTCATTCGACCATTCACGAAAGTCACTTCATTCGACCATTCACGAAAGTCACTTCATTCGACCATTCTCGAAAGACACTTCATTCGACCATTCTCGAAAGTCACTTCATTCGACCATTCTCGAAAGTCACTTCATTCGACCATTCTCGAAAGTCACTTCATTCGACCATTCTCGAAAGTCACTTCATTCGACCATTCTCGAAAGTCACTTCATTCGACCATTCTCGAAAGTCACTTCATTCGACCATTCTCGAAAGTCACTTCAATCGACCATTCTCGAAAGACACTTCATTCGACCATTCTCGAAAGTCACTTCATTCGACCATTCTCGAAAGTCACTTCATTCGACCATTCTCGAAAGTCACTTCATTCGACCATTCTCGAAAGTCACTTCATTCGACCATTCTCGAAAGACACTTCATTCGACCATTCTCGAAAGACACTTCATTCGACGATTCTTGAAAGTCACTTGATTCGACGATTCTCGAAAGTCACTTCTTTCGACGATTCTCGAAAGTCACTTCATTCGACGATTCTCGAAAGTCACTTCATTCGACGATTCTCGAAAGTCACTTCATTCGACGATTCTCGAAAGTCACTTCATTCGACGATTCTCGAAAGTCACTTCATTCGACCATTCTCGAAAGACACTTCATTCGACCATTCTCGAAAGTCACTTCATTCGACCATTCTCGAAAGTCACTTCATTCGACCATTCTCGAAAGTCACTTCATTCGACCATTCTCGAAAGTCACTTCATTCAAACCATTCTCGAAAGTCACTTCATTCAAACCATTCTCGAAAGTCACTTCATTCGACCATTCTCGAAAGTCACTTCATTCGACCATTCTCGAAAGTCACTTCATTCGACCATTCTCGAAAGTCATTTCATTCGACCATTCTCGAAAGTCACTTCATTCGACCATTCTCGAAAGTCACTTCATTCGACCATTCGCGAAAGTCACTTCATTCGACCATTCCCGAAAGTCAACTTCATTCGACCATTCCCGAAAGTCAACTTCATTCGACGATTCTCGAAAGACACTTCATTCGACGATTCTCGAAAGTCACTTCATTCGACGATTCTCGAAAGTCACTTCATTCGACGATTCTCGAAAGACACTTCATTCGACGATTCTCGAAAGTCACTTCATTCGACCATTCTCGAAAGTCACTTCATTCGACCATTCTCGAAAGTCACTTCATTCGACCATTCTCGAAAGTCACTTCATTCGACCATTCTCGAAAGTCACTTCATTCGACCATTCTCGAAAGTCACTTCATTTGACCATTCTCGAAAGTCACTTCATTTGACCATTCTCGAAAGTCACTTCATTCGACCATTCTCGAAAGTCACTTCATTTGACCATTCTCGAAAGTCACTTCATTCGACCATTCTCGAAAGACACTTCATTCGACCATTCTCGAAAGACACTTCATTCGACCATTCTCGAAAGACACTTCATTCGACCATTCTCGAAAGTCACTTCATTCGACCATTCTCGAAAGACACTTCATTCGACCATTCTCGAAAGTCACTTCATTCGACCATTCTCGAAAGTCACTTCATTCGACCATTCTCGAAAGACACTTCATTCGACCATTCTCGAAAGACACTTCATTCGACCATTCTCGAAAGTCACTTCATTCGACCATTCTCGAAAGTCACTTCATTCGATAATTCTCGAAAGTCACTTCATTCGACCATTCTCGAAAGTCACTTCATTCGACCATTCTCGAAAGTCACTTCATTCGACCATTCTCGAAAGTCACTTCATTCGACCATTCTCGAAAGTCACTTCATTCGACCATTCTCGAAAGTCACTTCATTCGACCATTCTCGAAAGTCACTTCATTCGACCATTCTCGAAAGTCACTTCATTCGACCATTCTCGAAAGTCACTTCATTCGACCATTCTCGAAAGTCACTTCATTCGACCATTCTCGAAAGACACTTCATTCGACGATTCTCGAAAGTCACTTCATTCGACGATTCTCGAAAGTCACTTCATTCGACGATTCTCGAAAGACACTTCATTCGACGATTCTCGAAAGACACTTCATTCGACCATTCTCGAAAGTCACTTCATTCGACCATTCTCGAAAGTCACTTCATTCGACCATTCTCGAAAGTCACTTCATTCAAACCATTCTCGAAAGTCACTTCATTCAAACCATTCTCGAAAGTCACTTCATTCGACCATTCTCGAAAGTCACTTCATTCGACCATTCTCGAAAGTCACTTCATTCGACCATTCTCGAAAGTCACTTCATTCGACCATTCTCGAAAGTCACTTCATTCGACCATTCTCGAAAGTCACTTCATTCGACCATTCTCGAAAGTCACTTCATTCGACCATTCTCGAAAGTCACTTCATTCGACCATTCTCGAAAGTCACTTCATTCGACCATTCTCGAAAGTCACTTCATTCGACGATTCTCGAAAGTCACTTCATTCGACGATTCTCGATAGTCACTTCATTCGACGATTCTCGAAAGACACTTCATTCGACGATATTCGAAAGTCACTTCATTCGACGATATTCGAAAGTCACTTCATTCGACCATTCACGAAAGTCACTTCATTCGACCATTCTCGAAAGACACTTCATTCGACCATTCTCGAAAGTCACTTCATTCGACCATTCTCGAAAGTCACTTCATTCGACCATTCTCGAAAGTCACTTCATTCGACCATTCTCGAAAGTCACTTCATTCGACCATTCTCGAAAGTCACTTCATTCGACCATTCTCGAAAGTCACTTCATTCGACCATTCTCGAAAGTCACTTCAATCGACCATTCTCGAAAGACACTTCATTCGACCATTCTCGAAAGTCACTTCATTCGACCATTCTCGAAAGTCACTTCATTCGACCATTCTCGAAAGTCACTTCATTCGACCATTCTCGAAAGTCACTTCATTCGACCATTCTCGAAAGACACTTCATTCGACCATTCTCGAAAGACACTTCATTCGACGATTCTTGAAAGTCACTTGATTCGACGATTCTCGAAAGTCACTTCTTTCGACGATTCTCGAAAGTCACTTCATTCGACGATTCTCGAAAGTCACTTCATTCGACGATTCTCGAAAGTCACTTCATTCGACGATTCTCGAAAGTCACTTCATTCGACGATTCTCGAAAGTCACTTCATTCGACCATTCTCGAAAGACACTTCATTCGACCATTCTCGAAAGTCACTTCATTCGACCATTCTCGAAAGTCACTTCATTCGACCATTCTCGAAAGTCACTTCATTCGACCATTCTCGAAAGTCACTTCATTCAAACCATTCTCGAAAGTCACTTCATTCAAACCATTCTCGAAAGTCACTTCATTCGACCATTCTCGAAAGTCACTTCATTCGACCATTCTCGAAAGTCACTTCATTCGACCATTCTCGAAAGTCATTTCATTCGACCATTCTCGAAAGTCACTTCATTCGACCATTCTCGAAAGTCACTTCATTCGACCATTCGCGAAAGTCACTTCATTCGACCATTCCCGAAAGTCAACTTCATTCGACCATTCCCGAAAGTCAACTTCATTCGACGATTCTCGAAAGACACTTCATTCGACGATTCTCGAAAGTCACTTCATTCGACGATTCTCGAAAGTCACTTCATTCGACGATTCTCGAAAGACACTTCATTCGACGATTCTCGAAAGTCACTTCATTCGACCATTCTCGAAAGTCACTTCATTCGACCATTCTCGAAAGTCACTTCATTCGACCATTCTCGAAAGTCACTTCATTCGACCATTCTCGAAAGTCACTTCATTCGACCATTCTCGAAAGTCACTTCATTTGACCATTCTCGAAAGTCACTTCATTTGACCATTCTCGAAAGTCACTTCATTCGACCATTCTCGAAAGTCACTTCATTTGACCATTCTCGAAAGTCACTTCATTCGACCATTCTCGAAAGACACTTCATTCGACCATTCTCGAAAGACACTTCATTCGACCATTCTCGAAAGACACTTCATTCGACCATTCTCGAAAGTCACTTCATTCGACCATTCTCGAAAGACACTTCATTCGACCATTCTCGAAAGTCACTTCATTCGACCATTCTCGAAAGTCACTTCATTCGACCATTCTCGAAAGACACTTCATTCGACCATTCTCGAAAGACACTTCATTCGACCATTCTCGAAAGACACTTCATTCGACCATTCTCGAAAGTCACTTCATTCGACCATTCTCGAAAGTCACTTCATTCGATAATTCTCGAAAGTCACTTCATTCGACCATTCTCGAAAGTCACTTCATTCGACCATTCTCGAAAGTCACTTCATTCGACCATTCTCGAAAGTCACTTCATTCGACCATTCTCGAAAGTCACTTCATTCGACCATTCTCGAAAGTCACTTCATTCGACCATTCTCGAAAGTCACTTCATTCGACCATTCTCGAAAGTCACTTCATTCGACCATTCTCGAAAGTCACTTCATTCGACCATTCTCGAAAGTCACTTCATTCGACCATTCTCGAAAGACACTTCATTCGACGATTCTCGAAAGTCACTTCATTCGACGATTCTCGAAAGTCACTTCATTCGACGATTCTCGAAAGACACTTCATTCGACGATTCTCGAAAGACACTTCATTCGACCATTCTCGAAAGTCACTTCATTCGACCATTCTCGAAAGTCACTTCATTCGACCATTCTCGAAAGTCACTTCATTCAAACCATTCTCGAAAGTCACTTCATTCAAACCATTCTCGAAAGTCACTTCATTCGACCATTCTCGAAAGTCACTTCATTCGACCATTCTCGAAAGTCACTTCATTCGACCATTCTCGAAAGTCACTTCATTCGACCATTCTCGAAAGTCACTTCATTCGACCATTCTCGAAAGTCACTTCATTCGACCATTCTCGAAAGTCACTTCATTCGACCATTCTCGAAAGTCACTTCATTCGACCATTCTCGAAAGTCACTTCATTCGACCATTCTCGAAAGTCACTTCATTCGACCATTCTCGAAAGTCACTTCATTCGACCATTCTCGAAAGTCACTTCATTCGACCATTCTCGAAAGTCACTTCATTCGACCATTCTCGAAAGTCACTTCATTCGACGATTCTCGAAAGTCACTTCATTCGACGATTCTCGAAAGTCACTTCATTCGACGATTCTCGAAAGACACTTCATTCGACGATTCTCGAAAGTCACTTGATTCGACGATTCTCGAAAGTCACTTGATTCGACCATTCTCGAAAGTCACTTCAGTCGACCATTCTCGAAAGTCACTTCAGTCGACCATTCTCGAAAGTCACTTCAGTCGACCATTCTCGAAAGTCACTTCAGTCGACCATTCTCGAAAGTCACTTCATTCGACCATTCTCGAAAGACACTTCATTCGACCATTCTCGAAAGAAACTTCATTCGACCATTCTCGAAAGTCACTTCATTCGACCATTCTCGAAAGTCACTTCATTCGACCATTCTTGAAAGTCAATTCATTCGACCATTCTTGAAAGTCACTTCATTCAAACCATTCTCGAAAGTCACTTCATTCAAACCATTCTCGAAAGTCACTTCATTCGACCATTCTCGAAAGTCACTTCATTCGACCATTCTCGAAAGTCGCTTCATTCGACCATTCTCGAAAGTCGCTTCATTCGACCATTCTCGAAAGTCACTTCATTCGACCATTCTCGAAAGTCACTTCATTCGACCATTCTCGAAAGTCACTTCATTCGACCATTCTCGAAAGTCACTTCATTCGACCATTCTCGAAAGACACTTCATTCGACCATTCTCGAAAGTCACTTCATTCGACCATTCTCGAAAGTCACTTCATTCGACCATTCTCGAAAGACACTTCATTCGACGATTCTCGAAAGTCACTTCATTCGACGATTCCCGAAAGTCACTTCATTCGACGATTCCCGAAAGTCAACTTCATTCGACGATTCTCGAAAGTCACTTCATTCGACGATTCTCGAAAGTCACTTCATTCGACGATTCTCGAAAGTCACTTCATTCGACGATTCTCGAAAGTCACTTCATTCGACGATTCTCGAAAGTCACTTCATTCGACGATTCTCGAAAGACACTTCATTCGACCATTCTCGAAAGACACTTCATTCGACCATTCTCGAAAGACACTTCATTCGACCATTCTCGAAAGTCACTTCATTCGACGATCCTCGAAAGTCACTTCATTCGACGATCCTCGAAAGTCACTTCATTCGACGATCCTCGAAAGTCACTTCATTCGACGATCCTCGAAAGTCACTTCATTCGACGATTCTCGAAAGACACTTCATTCGACGATTCTCGAAAGACACTTCATTCGACGATATTCGAAAGACACTTCATTCGACGATCCTCGAAAGTCACTTCATTCGACGATCCTCGAAAGTCACTTCTTTCGACGATCCTCGAAAGTCACTTCTTTCGACGATCCTCGAAAGTCACTTCTTTCGACGATCCTCGAAAGTCACTTCTTTCGACGATCCTCGAAAGGCACTTCTTTCGACGATCCTCGAAAGGCACTTCTTTCGACGATTCTCGAAAGGCACTTCTTTCGACGATTCTCGAAAGGCACTTCTTTCGACGATTCTCGAAAGGCACTTCTTTCGACGATTCTCGAAAGGCACTTCTTTCGACGATTCTCGAAAGGCACTTCTTTCGACGATTCTCGAAAGGCACTTCTTTCGACGATTCTCGAAAGGCACTTCTTTCGACGATTCTCGAAAGGCACTTCATTCGACGATTCTCGAAAGGCACTTCATTCGACGATTCTCGAAAGGCACTTCATTCGACGATTCTCGAAAGGCACTTCATTCGACGATTCTCGAAAGGCACTTCATTCGACGATTCTCGAAAGGCACTTCATTCGACGATTCTCGAAAGGCACTTCATTCGACGATTCCCGAAAGGCACTTCATTCGACGATTCCCGAAAGGCACTTCATTCGACGATTCTCGAAAGGCACTTCATTCGACGATTCTCGAAAGGCACTTCATTCGACGATTCTCGAAAGGCACTTCATTCGACGATTCTCGAAAGGCACTTCATTCGACCATTCTCGAAAGGCACTTCATTCGACCATTCTCGAAAGTCACTTCATTCGACCATTCTCGAAAGTCACTTCATTCGACCATTCTCGAAAGTCACTTCATTCGACCATTCTCGAAAGTCACTTCATTCGACCATTCTCGAAAGTCACTTCATTCGACCATTCTCGAAAGTCACTTCATTCGACCATTCTCGAAAGACACTTCATTCGACCATTCTCGAAAGACACTTGATTCGACCATTCTCGAAAGACACTTGATTCGACGATTCTCGAAAGTCACTTCTTTCGACGATTCTCGAAAGTCACTTCATTCGACGATTCTCGAAAGTCACTTCATTCGACGATTCTCGAAAGTCACTTCATTCGACGATTCTCGAAAGTCACTTCATTCGACGATTCTCGAAAGACACTTCATTCGACGATTCTCGAAAGTCACTTCATTCGACCATTCTCGAAAGACACTTCATTCGACCATTCTCGAAAGTCACTTCATTCGACCATTCTTGAAAGTCACTTCATTCAAACCATTCTCGAAAGTCACTTCATTCAAACCATTCTCGAAAGTCACTTCATTCAAACCATTCTCGAAAGTCACTTCATTCAAACCATTCTCGAAAGTCACTTCATTCAAACCATTCTCGAAAGTCACTTGATTCGACCATTCTCGAAAGTCACTTCAGTCGACCATTCTCGAAAGTCACTTCAGTCGACCATTCTCGAAAGTCACTTCAGTCGACCATTCTCGAAAGTCACTTCAGTCGACCATTCTCGAAAGTCACTTCAGTCGACCATTCTCGAAAGTCACTTCATTCGACCATTCTCGAAAGACACTTCATTCGACCATTCTCGAAAGAAACTTCATTCGACCATTCTCGAAAGTCACTTCATTCGACCATTCTCGAAAGTCACTTCATTCGACCATTCTTGAAAGTCAATTCATTCGACCATTCTTGAAAGTCACTTCATTCAAACCATTCTCGAAAGTCACTTCATTCAAACCATTCTCGAAAGTCACTTCATTCGACCATTCTCGAAAGTCGCTTCATTCGACCATTCTCGAAAGTCGCTTCATTCGACCATTCTCGAAAGTCACTTCATTCGACCATTCTCGAAAGTCGCTTCATTCGACCATTCTCGAAAGTCACTTCATTCGACCATTCTCGAAAGTCACTTCATTCGACCATTCTCGAAAGTCACTTCATTCGACCATTCTCGAAAGACACTTCATTCGACCATTCTCGAAAGTCACTTCATTCGACCATTCTCGAAAGTCACTTCATTCGACCATTCTCGAAAGACACTTCATTCGACGATTCTCGAAAGTCACTTCATTCGACGATTCCCGAAAGTCACTTCATTCGACGATTCCCGAAAGTCAACTTCATTCGACGATTCTCGAAAGTCACTTCATTCGACGATTCTCGAAAGTCACTTCATTCGACGATTCTCGAAAGTCACTTCATTCGACGATTCTCGAAAGTCACTTCATTCGACCATTCTCGAAAGACACTTCATTCGACCATTCTCGAAAGACACTTCATTCGACCATTCTCGAAAGACACTTCATTCGACCATTCTCGAAAGTCACTTCATTCGACGATCCTCGAAAGTCACTTCATTCGACGATCCTCGAAAGTCACTTCATTCGACGATCCTCGAAAGTCACTTCATTCGACGATCCTCGAAAGTCACTTCATTCGACGATTCTCGAAAGACACTTCATTCGACGATTCTCGAAAGACACTTCATTCGACGATATTCGAAAGACACTTCATTCGACGATCCTCGAAAGTCACTTCATTCGACGATCCTCGAAAGTCACTTCTTTCGATGATCCTCGAAAGTCACTTCTTTCGACGATCCTCGAAAGTCACTTCTTTCGACGATCCTCGAAAGTCACTTCTTTCGACGATCCTCGAAAGGCACTTCTTTCGACGATCCTCGAAAGGCACTTCTTTCGACGATTCTCGAAAGGCACTTCTTTCGACGATTCTCGAAAGGCACTTCTTTCGACGATTCTCGAAAGGCACTTCTTTCGACGATTCTCGAAAGGCACTTCTTTCGACGATTCTCGAAAGGCACTTCTTTCGACGATTCTCGAAAGGCACTTCTTTCGACGATTCTCGAAAGGCACTTCATTCGACGATTCTCGAAAGGCACTTCATTCGACGATTCTCGAAAGGCACTTCATTCGACGATTCTCGAAAGGCACTTCATTCGACGATTCTCGAAAGGCACTTCATTCGACGATTCTCGAAAGGCACTTCATTCGACGATTCTCGAAAGGCACTTCATTCGACGATTCTCGAAAGGCACTTCATTCGACGATTCTCGAAAGGCACTTCATTCGACGATTCTCGAAAGGCACTTCATTCGACGATTCCCGAAAGGCACTTCATTCGACGATTCCCGAAAGGCACTTCATTCGACGATTCTCGAAAGGCACTTCATTCGACGATTCTCGAAAGGCACTTCATTCGACGATTCTCGAAAGGCACTTCATTCGACGATTCTCGAAAGGCACTTCATTCGACCATTCTCGAAAGTCACTTCATTCGACCATTCTCGAAAGTCACTTCATTCGACCATTCTCGAAAGTCACTTCATTCGACCATTCTCGAAAGTCACTTCATTCGACCATTCTCGAAAGTCACTTCATTCGACCATTCTCGAAAGACACTTGATTCGACCATTCTCGAAAGACACTTGATTCGACCATTCTCGAAAGACACTTGATTCGACGATTCTCGAAAGTCACTTCTTTCGACGATTCTCGAAAGTCACTTCATTCGACGATTCTCGAAAGTCACTTCATTCGACGATTCTCGAAAGTCACTTCATTCGACGATTCTCGAAAGACACTTCATTCGACGATTCTCGAAAGTCACTTCATTCGACCATTCTCGAAAGACACTTCATTCGACCATTCTCGAAAGTCACTTCATTCGACCATTCTCGAAAGTCACTTCATTCGACCATTCTTGAAAGTCACTTCATTCAAACCATTTTCGAAAGTCACTTCATTCAAACCATTCTCGAAAGTCACTTCATTCAAACCATTCTCGAAAGTCACTTCATTCGACCATTCTCGAAAGTCACTTCATTCGACCATTCTCGAAAGTCACTTCATTCGACGATTCCCGAAAGTCAACTTCATTCGACGATTCTCGAAAGACACTTCATTAGACGATTCTCGAAAGTCACTTCATTCGACGATTCTCGAAAGTCACTTCATTCGACGATTCTCGAAAGACACTTCATTCGACGATTCTCGAAAGTCACTTCATTCGACGATTCTCGAAAGTCACTTCATTCGACGATTCTCGAAAGTCACTTCATTCGACGATTCTCGAAAGTCACTTCATTCGACGATTCTCGAAAGACACTTCATTCGGCCATTCTCGAAAGACACTTCATTCGGCCATTCTCGAAAGTCACTTCATTCGACCATTCTCGAAAGTCACTTCATTCGACCATTCTCGAAAGTCACTTCATTCGACGATCCTCGAAAGTCACTTCATTCGACGATCCTCGAAAGTCACTTCATTCGACGATCCTCGAAAGTCACTTCATTCGACGATCCTCGAAAGTCACTTCATTCGACGATCCTCGAAAGTCACTTCTTTCGACGATTCTCGAAAGTCACTTCATTCGACGATTCTCGAAAGACACTTCATTCGACGATTCTCGAAAGACACTTCATTCGACGATTCTCGAAAGTCACTTCATTCGACGATTCTCGAAAGACACTTCATTCGACGATTCTCGAAAGTCACTTCATTCGACGATATTCGAAAGTCACTTCATTCGACGATCCTCGAAAGTCACTTCATTCGACGATCCTCGAAAGTCACTTCATTCGACGATCCTCGAAAGTCACTTCATTCGACGATCCTCGAAAGTCACTTCTTTCGACGATCCTCCAAAGTCACTTCTTTCGACGATCCTCGAAAGTCACTTCTTTCGACGATCCTCGAAAGTCACTTCATTCGACGATCCCCGAAAGTCACTTCTTTCGACGATCCCCGAAAGTCACTTCTTTCGACGATCCTCGAAAGGCACTTCTTTCGACGATTCTCGAAAGGCACTTCTTTCGACGATTCTCGAAAGGCACTTCTTTCGACGATTCTCGAAAGGCACTTCTTTCGACGATTCTCGAAAGGCACTTCATTCGACGATTCTCGAAAGGCACTTCATTCGACCATTCTCGAAAGGCACTTCATTCGACCATTCTCGAAAGGCACTTCATTCGACCATTCTCGAAAGGCACTTCATTCGACCATTCTCGAAAGGCACTTCATTCGACCATTCTCGAAAGGCACTTCATTCGACCATTCTCGAAAGGCACTTCATTCGACCATTCTCGAAAGGCACTTCATTCGACGATTCTCGAAAGGCACTTCATTCGACGATTCTCGAAAGTCACTTCATTCGACGATTCTCGAAAGACACTTCATTCGACGATTCTCGAAAGTCACTTCATTCGACGATTCTCGAAAGTCACTTCATTCGAAGATTCTCGAAAGTCACTTCATTCGACGATTCTCGAAAGACACTTCATTCGACGATTCTCGAAAGACACTTCATTCAAACCATTCTCGAAAGTCACTTCATTCAAACCATTCTCGAAAGTCACTTCATTCAAACCATTCTCGAAAGACACTTCATTCGACCATTCTCGAAAGACACTTCATTCGACCATTCTCGAAAGTCACTTCATTCGACCATTCTCGAAAGTCACTTCATTCGACCATTCTCGAAAGTCACTTCATTCGACCATTCTCGAAAGACACTTCATTCGACCATTCTCGAAAGTCACTTCATTCGACCATTCTCGAAAGTCACTTCATTCGACCTTTCTCGAAAGTCACTTCATTCGACCATTTTCGAAAGACACTTCATTCGACGATTCTCGAAAGTCACTTCATTCGAAGATTCCCGAAAGTCACTTCATTCGACGATTCCCGAAAGTCAACTTCATTCGACGATTCTCGAAAGACACTTCATTCGACGATTCTCGAAAGTCACTTCATTCGACGATTCTCGAAAGACACTTCATTCGACGATTCTCGAAAGTCACTTCATTCGACCATTCTCGAAAGTCACTTCATTCGACCATTCTCGAAAGACACTTCATTCGACCATTCTCGAAAGACACTTCATTCGACCATTCTCGAAAGACACTTCATTCGACCATTCTCGAAAGACACTTCATTCGACCATTCTCGAAAGTCACTTCATTCGACCATTCTCGAAAGTCACTTCATTCAAACCATTCTCGAAAGTCACTTCATTCAAATCATTCTCGAAAGTCACTTCATTCGACCATTCTCGAAAGACACTTCATTCGACCATTCTCGAAAGTCACTTCATTCGACCATTCTCGAAAGTCACTTCATTCGACCATTCTCGAAAGTCACTTCATTCGACCATTCTCGAAAGTCACTTCATTCGACCATTCTCGAAAGTCACTTCATTCGACCATTCTCGAAAGACACTTCATTCGACCATTCTCGAAAGTCACTTCATTCGACCATTCTCGAAAGTCACTTCATTCGACCATTCTCGAAAGTCACTTCATTCGACCATTCTCGAAAGTCACTTCATTCGACCATTTTCGAAAGACACTTCATTCGACGATTCTCGAAAGTCACTTCATTCGAAGATTCCCGAAAGTCACTTCATTCGACGATTCCCGAAAGTCAACTTCATTCGACCATTCTCGAAAGACACTTCATTCGACCATTCTCGAAAGTCACTTCATTCGACCATTCTCGAAAGTCACTTCATTCGACCATTCTCGAAAGTCACTTCATTCGACGATTCTCGAAAGACACTTCATTCGACCATTCTCGAAAGTCACTTCATTCGACCATTCTCGAAAGTCACTTCATTCGACCATTCTCGAAAGTCACTTCATTCGACCATTCTCGAAAGTCACTTCATTCGACCATTCTCGAAAGTCACTTCATTCGACCATTCTCGAAAGTCACTTCATTCGACCATTCTCGAAAGTCACTTCATTCGACCATTCTCGAAAGTCACTTCATTCGACCATTCTCGAAAGTCACTTCATTCGACCATTCTCGAAAGTCACTTCATTCGACCATTCTCGAAAGTCACTTCATTCGACCATTCTCGAAAGTCACTTCATTCGACCATTCTCGAAAGTCACTTCATTCGACCATTCTCGAAAGTCACTTCATTCGACCATTCTCGAAAGTCACTTCATTCGACCATTCTCGAAAGTCACTTCATTCGACCATTCTCGAAAGTCACTTCATTCGACGATTCCCGAAAGTCACTTCATTCGACGATTCCCGAAAGTCACTTCATTCGACGATTCCCGAAAGTCACTTCATTCGACGATTCTCGAAAGACACTTCATTCGACGATTCTCGAAAGACACTTCATTCGACGATTCTCGAAAGTCACTTCATTCGACGATTCGCGTCCGCCGCGCGCGTCTTTGATTTTTTTCGCTTTTTTTCCTTTTTTTTCCGCTTGCGTCCGCCGCGCACGTCTTTGATTTTTTTCGCTTTTTTTTTTTTTTTTTCCGCTTGCGTCCGCCGCGCGCGTCTTTGATTTTTTTTCCCTTTTTTTCCTTTTTTTTTCCGCTTGCGTCCGCCGCGTGCGTCTTTGATTTTTTTCGCTTTTTTTTTTTTTTTTCCGCTTGCGTCCGCCGCGCGCGTCTTTGCTTTTTTTTCTTTTTTTCTCCGCTTGCGTCCGCCGCGCGCGTCTTTGATTTTTTTCGCTTTTTTTTCTTTTTTTTTCCGCTTGCGTCCGCCGCGCGCGTCTTTGATTTTTTTCGCTTTTTTTCCTTTTTTTTCCGCTTGCGTCCGCCGCGCGCGTCTTTGATTTTTTTCGCTTTTTTTTTTTTTTTCCCCGCTTGCGTCCGCCGCGCGCGTCTTTGATTTTTTTTCTCTTTTTTTTCTTTTTTGCTCCGCTTGCATCCGCCGCGCGCGTCTTTGATTTTTTTCGCTTTTTTTTCTTCTTTTTTTCCGCTTGCGTCCGCCGCGCGCGTCTTTGATTTTTTTAGCTTTTTTTCCTTTTTTTTTCCGCTTGCGTCCGCCGCGCGCGTCTTTGATTTTTTTCTCTTTTTTTTTTTTTCCGCTTGCGTCCGCCGCGCTCGTCTTTGATTTTTTTTCTCTTTTTTTTCTTTTTTTCTCCGCTTGCGTCCGCCGCGCGCGTCTTTGATTTTTTTTCGCTTTTTTTTCTTTTTTTTCCGCTTGCGTCCGCCGCGCGCGTCTTTGATTTTTTTCGCTTTTTTTCCTTTTTTTTCTGCTTGCGTCCGCCGCGCGCGTCTTTGATTTTTTTCGCTTTTTTTTCTTTTTTTTTCCGCTTGCGTCCGCCGCGCGCGTCTTTGATTTTTTTCGCTTTTTTTCCTTTTTTTTCCGCTTGCGTCCGCCGCGCACGTCTTTGATTTTTTTCGCTTTTTTTTTTTTTTTTTTCCGCTTGCGTCCGCCGCGCGCGTCTTTGATTTTTTTTCCCTTTTTTTCCTTTTTTTTTCCGCTTGCGTCCGCCGCGTGCGTCTTTGATTTTTTTCGCTTTTTTTTTTTTTTTTCCGCTTGCGTCCGCCGCGCGCGTCTTTGCTTTTTATTCTTTTTTTCTCCGCTTGCGTCCGCCGCGCGCGTCTTTGATTTTTTTCGCTTTTTTTTCTTTTTTTTTCCGCTTGCGTCCGCCGCGCGCGTCTTTGATTTTTTTCGCTTTTTTTCCTTTTTTTTCCGCTTGCGTCCGCCGCGCGCGTCTTTGATTTTTTTCGCTTTTTTTTTTTTTTTCCCCGC
Organism: Petrolisthes cinctipes; assembly: GCA_033782935.1. Taxonomy (NCBI): domain Eukaryota; kingdom Metazoa; phylum Arthropoda; class Malacostraca; order Decapoda; family Porcellanidae; genus Petrolisthes; species Petrolisthes cinctipes. The sequence goes on along the minus strand of JAWQEG010003260.1, from coordinate 89,417 downwards.
TTGCGTCCGCCGCGCGCGTCTTTGATTTTTTTTCTCTTTTTTTTCTTTTTTGCTCCGCTTGCATCCGCCGCGCGCGTCTTTGATTTTTTTCGCTTTTTTTTCTTCTTTTTTTCCGCTTGCGTCCGCCGCGCGCGTCTTTGATTTTTTTAGCTTTTTTTCCTTTTTTTTTCCGCTTGCGTCCGCCGCGCGCGTCTTTGATTTTTTTCTCTTTTTTTTTTTTTCCGCTTGCGTCCGCCGCGCTCGTCTTTGATTTTTTTTCTCTTTTTTTTCTTTTTTTCTCCGCTTGCGTCCGCCGCGCGCGTCTTTGATTTTTTTCGCTTTTTTTTCTTTTTTTTCCGCTTGCGTCCGCCGCGCGCGTCTTTGATTTTTTTCGCTTTTTTTTTATTTTTTCCCGCTTGCGTCCGCCGCGCGCGTCTTTGATTTTTTTTCTTTTTTTTCTTTTTTTCTCCGCTTGCGTCCGCCGCGCGCGTCTTTGATTTTTTTCGCTTTTTTTCTTTTTTTTTCCGCTTGCGTCCGCCACGCGCGTCTTTGATTTTTTTTCGCTTTTTTTCCTTTTTTCTTCCGCTTGCGTCCGCCGCGCGCGTCTTTGATTTTTTTTCGCTTTTTTTTCTTTTTTTTCCCGCTTGCGTCCGCCGCGCGCGTCTTTGATTTTTTTTCGCTTTAATTTCTTTTTTTTTCCGCTTGCGTCCGCCGCGCGCGTCTTTGATTTTTTTTCCCTTTTTTTTTTCTTTTTTTTTCCGCTTGCGTCCGCCGCGCGCGTCTTTGATTTTTTTTCGCTTTTTTTTCTTTTTTTTTCCGCTTGCGTCCGCCGCGCGCGTCTTTGATTTTTTTCCGCTTTTTTTTTTTCTTTTTTTTTTAGGCTTGTGTCCGCCGCGCGCGTCTTTGATTTTTTTCGCTTTCTTTTCTTTTTTTCTCCGCTTGCGTCTGCCGCGCGCGTCTTTGATTTTTTTCGCTTTTTTTTCTTTTTTTTTCCGCTTGCGTCCGCCGCGCGCGTCTTTGATTTTTTTCGCTTTTTTTCCTTTTTTTTTCCGCTTGCGTCCGCCGCGCGCGTCTTTGATTTTTTTCGCTTTTTTTTTTTATTTTCCCGCTTGCGTCCGCCGCGCGCGTCTTTGATTTTTTTTCTCTTTTTTTTCTTTTTTTCTCCGCTTGCGTCCGCCGCGCGCGTCTTTGATTTTTTTTCGCTTTTTTTTCTTTTTTTTTTCCGCTTGCGTCCGCCGCGCGCGTCTTTGATTTTTTTAGCTTCTTTTCCTTTTTTTTTCCGCTTGCGTCCGCCGCGCGCGTCTTTGATTTTTTTCTCTTTTTTTTTTTTCCCGCTTGCGTCCGCCGCGCGCGTCTTTGATTTTTTTTCGCTTTTTTTTCTTTTTTTCTCCGCTTGCGTCCGCCGCGCGCGTCTTTGATTTTTTTCGCTTTTTTTTCTTTTTTTTCCGCTTGCGTCCGCCTCGCGCGTCTTTGATTTTTTTCGCTTTTTTTCCTTTTTTTTCCGCTTGCGTCCGCCGCGCGCGTCTTTGATTTTTTTCCGCTTTTTTTTCTTTTTTTTTTAGGCTTGCGTCCGCCGCGCGCGTCTTTGATTTTTTTCGCTTTTTTTTCTTTTTTTTTCCGCTTGCTTCCGCCGCGCGCGTCTTTGTTTTTTTTCTTTTTTTTTTTTTTTTTTTCCTCTTGCGTCCGCCGCGCGCGTCTTTGATTTTTTTTCGCTTTTTTTCCTTTTTTTTCCGCTTGCGTCCGCCGCGCGCGTCTTTGATTTTTTTCGCTTTTTTTTTTTTTTCCGCTTGCGTCCGCCGCGCGCGTCTTTGATTTTTTTTCGCTTTCTTATTTTTTTTTTCCGCTTGCGTCCGCCGCGCGCGTGTTTGATTTTTTTTCGCTTTTTTTTTTTTTTCCGCTTGCGTCCGCCGCGCGCGTCTTTGATTTTTTTTCGCTTTTTTTCCTTTTTTTTTTCGCTTGCGTCCGCCGCGCGCGTCTTTGATTTTTTTCGCTTTTTTTTCTTTTTTTTTCCGCTTGCGTCCGCCGCGCGCGTCTTTGATTTTTTTCGCTTTTTTTCCTTTTTTTTTCCGCTTGCGTCCGCCGCGCGCGTCTTTGGTTTTTTTCGCTTTTTTTTTTTTCTCTCCCGCTTGCGTCCGCCGCGCGCGTCTTTGATTTTTTTTCTCTTTTTTTTCTTTTTTTCTCCGCTTGCGTCCGCCGCGCGCGTCTTTGATTTTTTTAGCTTTTTTTTCTTCTTTTTTTCCGCTTGCGTCCGCCGCGCGCGTCTTTGATTTTTTTCGCTTTTTTTCCTTTTTTTTCCGCTTGCGTCCGCCGCGCACGTCTTTGATTTTTTTCGCTTTTTTTTTTTTTTTTTCCGCTTGCGTCCGCCGCGCGCGTCTTTGATTTTTTTTCCCTTTTTTTCCTTTTTTTTTCCGCTTGCGTCCGCCGCGTGCGTCTTTGATTTTTTTCGCTTTTTTTTTTTTTTTTCCGCTTGCGTCCGCCGCGCGCGTCTTTGCTTTTTTTTCTTTTTTTCTCCGCTTGCGTCCGCCGCGCGCGTCTTTGATTTTTTTCGCTTTTTTTTCTTTTTTTTTCCGCTTGCGTCCGCCGCGCGCGTCTTTGATTTTTTTCGCTTTTTTTCCTTTTTTTTCCGCTTGCGTCCGCCGCGCGCGTCTTTGATTTTTTTCGCTTTTTTTTTTTTTTTCCCCGCTTGCGTCCGCCGCGCGCGTCTTTGATTTTTTTTCTCTTTTTTTTCTTTTTTGCTCCGCTTGCATCCGCCGCGCGCGTCTTTGATTTTTTTCGCTTTTTTTTCTTCTTTTTTTCCGCTTGCGTCCGCCGCGCGCGTCTTTGATTTTTTTAGCTTTTTTTCCTTTTTTTTTCCGCTTGCGTCCGCCGCGCGCGTCTTTGATTTTTTTCTCTTTTTTTTTTTCCGCTTGCGTCCGCCGCGCTCGTCTTTGATTTTTTTTCTCTTTTTTTTCTTTTTTTCTCCGCTTGCGTCCGCCGCGCGCGTCTTTGATTTTTTTCGCTTTTTTTTCTTTTTTTTCCGCTTGCGTCCGCCGCGCGCGTCTTTGATTTTTTTCGCTTTTTTTCCTTTTTTTTTCTGCTTGCGTCCGCCGCGCGCGTCTTTGATTTTTTTCGCTTTTTTTCCTTTTTTTTTCCGCTTGCGTCCGCCGCGCGCGTCTTTGATTTTTTTCGCTTTTTTATTTTTTTTTCCCGCTTGCGTCCGCCGCGCGCGTCTTTGATTTTTTTTCTCTTTTTTTTCTTTTTTTCTCCGCTTGCGTCCGCCGCGCGCGTCTTTGATTTTTTTCGCTTTTTTTTCTTTTTTTTTCCGCTTGCGTCCGCCGCGCGCGTCTTTGATTTTGTTCGCTTTTTTTCCTTTTTTTTTCCGCTTGCGTCCGCCGCGCGCGTCTTTGATTTTTTTCGCTTTTTTTTTATTTTTTCCCGCTTGCGTCCGCCGCGCGCGTCTTTGATTTTTTTTCTTTTTTTTCTTTTTTTCTCCGCTTGCGTCCGCCGCGCGCGTCTTTGATTTTTTTCGCTTTTTTTTCTTTTTTTTTCCGCTTGCGTCCGCCACGCGCGTCTTTGATTTTTTTTCGCTTTTTTTCCTTTTTTTTTCCGCTTGCGTCCGCCGCGCGCGTCTTTGATTTTTTTTCGCTTTAATTTTTTTTTTTTTCCGCTTGCGTCCGCCGCGCGCGTCTTTGATTTTTTTTCCCTTTTTCTTTTCTTTTTTTTTCCGCTTGCGTCCGCCGCGCGCGTCTTTGATTTTTTTTCGCTTTTTTTTCTTTTTTTTTCCGCTTGCGTCCGCCGCGCGCGTCTTTGATTTTTTTCCGCTTTTTTTTTTTCTTTTTTTTTTAGGCTTGTGTCCGCCGCGCGCGTCTTTGATTTTTTTCGCTTTCTTTTCTTTTTTTCTCCGCTTGCGTCCGCCGCGCGCGTCTTTGATTTTTTTCGCTTTTCTTTCTTTTTTTTTCCGCTTGCGTCCGCCGCGCGCGTCTTTGATTTTTTTCGCTTTTTTTCCTTTTTTTTTCCGCTTGCGTCCGCCGCGCGCGTCTTTGATTTTTTTCGCTTTTTTTTTTTATTTTCCCGCTTGCGTCCGCCACGCGCGTCTTTGATTTTTTTTCTCTTTTTTTTCTTTTTTTCTCCGCTTGCGTCCGCCGCGCGCGTCTTTGATTTTTTTTTGCTTTTTTTTCTTTTTTTTTTCCGCTTGCGTCCGCCGCGCGCGTCTTTGATTTTTTTAGCTTTTTTTCCTTTTTTTTTCCGCTTGCGTCCGCCGCGCGCGTCTTTGATTTTTTTCTCTTTTTTTTTTTTCCCGCTTGCGTCCGCCGCGCGCGTCTTTGATTTTTTTTCGCTTTTTTTTCTTTTTTTCTCCGCTTGCGTCCGCCGCGCGCGTGTTTGATTTTTTTCTCTTTTTTTTTTTTTTTTCCCGCTTGCGTCCGCCGCGCGCGTCTTTGATTTTTTTTCGCTTTTTTTTCTTTTTTTCTCCGCTTGCGTCCGCCGCGCGCGTCTTTGATTTTTTTTCGCTTTTTTTTCTTTTTTTTCCGCTTGCGTCCGCCGCGCGCGTCTTTGATTTTTTTCGCTTTTTTTTTTTTTTTCCCGCTTGCGTCCGCCGCGCGCGTCTTTGATTTTTTTTCGCTTTCTTATTTTTTTTTTCCGCTTGCGTCCGCCGCGCGCGTGTTTGATTTTTTTTCGCTTTTTTTTTTTTTTCCGCTTGCGTCCGCCGCGCGCGTCTTTGATTTTTTTTCGCTTTTTTTCCTTTTTTTTTTCGCTTGCGTCCGCCGCGCGCGTCTTTGATTTTTTTCGCTTTTTTTTCTTTTTTTTTCCGCTTGCGTCCGCCGCGCGCGTCTTTGATTTTTTTCGCTTTTTTTCCTTTTTTTTCCGCTTGCGTCCGCCGCGCGCGTCTTTGATTTTTTTCCGCTTTTTTTTCTTTTTTTTTTAGGCTTGCGTCCGCCGCGCGCGTCTTTGATTTTTTTCGCTTTTTTTCTTTTTTTTTCCGCTTGCGTCCGCCGCGCGCGTCTTTGGTTTTTTTCATTTTTTTTTTTTTTTTCCGCTTGCGTCCGCCGCGCGCGTCTTTGATTTTTTTTCGCTTTTTTTCCTTTTTTTTCCGCTTGCGTCCGCCGCGCGCGTCTTTGATTTTTTTCGCTTTTTTTTTTTTTTTCCGCTTGCGTCCGCCGCGCGCGTCTTTGATTTTTTTTCGCTTTCTTATTTTTTTTTTCCGCTTGCGTCCGCCGCGCGCGTGTTTGATTTTTTTTCGCTTTTTTTTTTTTTTCCGCTTGCGTCCGCCGCGCGCGTCTTTGATTTTTTTTCGCTTTTTTTCCTTTTTTTTTCGCTTGCGTCCGCCGCGCGCGTCTTTGATTTTTTTCGCTTTTTTTTCTTTTTTTTTCCGCTTGCGTCCGCCGCGCGCGTCTTTGATTTTTTTTCGCTTTTTTTTCTTTTTTTTCCGCTTGCGTCCGCCGCGCGCGTCTTTGATTTTTTTCGCTTTTTTTTTTTTTTTTCCCGCTTGCGTCCGCCGCGCGCGTCTTTGATTTTTTTTCGCTTTCTTATTTTTTTTTTCCGCTTGCGTCCGCCGCGCGCGTGTTTGATTTTTTTTCGCTTTTTTTTTTTTTTTCCGCTTGCGTCCGCCGCGCGCGTCTTTGATTTTTTTTCGCTTTTTTTCCTTTTTTTTTCGCTTGCGTCCGCCGCGCGCGTCTTTGATTTTTTTCGCTTTTTTTTCTTTTTTTTTCCGCTTGCGTCCGCCGCGCGCGTCTTTGATTTTTTTTCGCTTTTTTTTCTTTTTTTTTCCGCTTGCGTCCGCCGCGCGCGTCTTTGATTTTTTTCGCTTTTTTTCCTTTTTTTTCCGCTTGCGTCCGCCGCGCGCGTCTTTGATTTTTTTCCGCTTTTTTTTCTTTTTTTTTTAGGCTTGCGTCCGCCGCGCGCGTCTTTGATTTTTTTCGCTTTTTTTTCTTTTTTTTTCCGCTTGCGTCCGCCGCGCGCGTCTTTGGTTTTTTTCATTTTTTTTTTTTTTTTTCCGCTTGCGTCCGCCGCGCGCGTCTTTGATTTTTTTTCGCTTTTTTTCCTTTTTTTTCCGCTTGCGTCCGCCGCGCGCGTCTTTGATTTTTTTCGCTTTTTTTTTTTTTTTCCGCTTGCGTCCGCCGCGCGCGTCTTTGATTTTTTTTCGCTTTCTTATTTTTTTTTTCCGCTTGCGTCCGCCGCGCGCGTGTTTGATTTTTTTTCGCTTTTTTTTTTTTTTCCGCTTGCGTCCGCCGCGCGCGTCTTTGATTTTTTTTCGCTTTTTTTCCTTTTTTTTTTCGCTTGCGTCCGCCGCGCGCGTCTTTGATTTTTTTCGCTTTTTTTTCTTTTTTTTTCCGCTTGCGTCCGCCGCGCGCGTCTTTGATTTTTTTTCGCTTTTTTTTCTTTTTTTTTCCGCTTGCGTCCGCCGCGCGCGTCTTTGATTTTTTTCGCTTTTTTTTTTTTTTTTCCCGCTTGCGTCCGCCGCGCGCGTCTTTGATTTTTTTTCTCTTTTTTTTCTTTTTTTTTCCGCTTGCGTCCGCCGCGCGCGTCTTTGATTTTTTTTCGCTTTTTTTTCTCTTTTTTTCCGCTTGCGTCCGCCGCGCGCGTCTTTGATTTTTTTCGCTTTTTTTTTTTATTTTCCCGCTTGCGTCCGCCGCGCGCGTCTTTGATTTTTTTCTCTTTTTTTTCTTTTTTTCTCCGCTTGCGTCCGCCGCGCGCGTCTTTGATTTTTTTTCGCTTTTTTTTCTTTTTTTTTTCCGCTTGCGTCCGCCGCGCGCGTCTTTGATTTTTTTAGCTTTTTTTCCTTTTTTTTTCCGCTTGCGTCCGCCGCGCGCGTCTTTGATTTTTTTCTCTTTTTTTTTTTTTCCCGCTTGCGTCCGCCGCGCGCGTCTTTGATTTTTTTTCGCTTTTTTTTCTTTTTTTCTCCGCTTGCGTCCGCCGCGCGCGTCTTTGATTTTTTTCGCTTTTTTTCCTTTTTTTTTCCGCTTGCGTCCGCCGCGCGCGTCTTTGATTTTTTTCTCTTTTTTTTTTTTCCCGCTTGCGTCCGCCGCGCGCGTCTTTGATTTTTTTTCGCTTTTTTTTCTTTATTTCTCCGCTTGCGTCCGCCGCGCGCGTCTTTGATTTTTTTCGCTTTTTTTTTTTTTTTTTTCCGCTTGCGTCCGCCGCGCGCGTCTTTGATTTTTTTTCGCTTTTTTTCCTTTTTTTTCCGCTTGCGTCCGCCGCGCGCGTCTTTGATTTTTTTCGCTTTTTTTTTTTTTTTCCGCTTGCGTCCGCCGCGCGCGTCTTTGATTTTTTTTCGCTTTCTTATTTTTTTTTTCCGCTTGCGTCCGCCGCGCGCGTGTTTGATTTTTTTTCGCTTTTTTTTTTTTTTCCGCTTGCGTCCGCCGCGCGCGTCTTTGATTTTTTTCGCTTTTTTTTCTTTTTTTTTCCGCTTGCGTCCGCCGCGCGCGTCTTTGATTTTTTTTCGCTTTTTTTTCTTTTTTTTTCCGCTTGCGTCCGCCGCGCGCGTCTTTGATTTTTTTCGCTTTTTTTTTTTTTTTTCCCGCTTGCGTCCGCCGCGCGCGTCTTTGATTTTTTTTCTCTTTTTTTTCTTTTTTTTTCCGCTTGCGTCCGCCGCGCGCGTCTTTGATTTTTTTTCGCTTTTTTTTCTCTTTTTTTCCGCTTGCGTCCGCCGCGCGCGTCTTTGATTTTTTTCGCTTTTTTTTTTTATTTTCCCGCTTGCGTCCGCCGCGCGCGTCTTTGATTTTTTTTCGCTTTCTTATTTTTTTTTTCCGCTTGCGTCCGCCGCGCGCGTGTTTGATTTTTTTTCGCTTTTTTTTTTTTTTTCCGCTTGCGTCCGCCGCGCGCGTCTTTGATTTTTTTTCGCTTTTTTTCCTTTTTTTTTCCGCTTGCGTCCGCCGCGCGCGTCTTTGATTTTTTTCGCTTTTTTTTCTTTTTTTTTCCGCTTGCGTCCGCCGCGCGCGTCTTTGATTTTTTTTCGCTTTTTTTTCTTTTTTTTTCCGCTTGCGTCCGCCGCGCGCGTCTTTGATTTTTTTTCGCTTTTTTTCCTTTTTTTTTCCGCTTGCGTCCGCCGCGCGCGTCTTTGATTTTTTTCCGCTTTTTTTTCTTTTTTTTTCCGGCTTGCGTCCGCCGCGCGCGTCTTTGATTTTTTTCGCTTTTTTTTCTTTTTTTTTCCGCTTGCGTCCGCCGCGCGCGTCTTTGGTTTTTTTCATTTTTTTTTTTTTTTTTCCGCTTGCGTCCGCCGCGCGCGTCTTTGATTTTTTTTCGCTTTTTTTCCTTTTTTTTCCGCTTGCGTCCGCCGCGCGCGTCTTTGATTTTTTTCGCTTTTTTTTTTTTTTTCCGCTTGCGTCCGCCGCGCGCGTCTTTGATTTTTTTTCGCTTTCTTATTTTTTTTTTCCGCTTGCGTCCGCCGCGCGCGTGTTTGATTTTTTTTCGCTTTTTTTTTTTTTTTCCGCTTGCGTCCGCCGCGCGCGTCTTTGATTTTTTTTCGCTTTTTTTCCTTTTTTTTTTCGCTTGCGTCCGCCGCGCGCGTCTTTGATTTTTTTCGCTTTTTTTTCTTTTTTTTTCCGCTTGCGTCCGCCGCGCGCGTCTTTGATTTTTTTTCGCTTTTTTTTCTTTTTTTTTCCGCTTGCGTCCGCCGCGCGCGTCTTTGATTTTTTTCGCTTTTTTTTTTTTTTTTCCCGCTTGCGTCCGCCGCGCGCGTCTTTGATTTTTTTTCTCTTTTTTTTCTTTTTTTTTCCGCTTGCGTCCGCCGCGCGCGTCTTTGATTTTTTTTCGCTTTTTTTTCTCTTTTTTTCCGCTTGCGTCCGCCGCGCGCGTCTTTGATTTTTTTCGCTTTTTTTTTTTATTTTCCCGCTTGCGTCCGCCGCGCGCGTCTTTGATTTTTTTCTCTTTTTTTTCTTTTTTTCTCCGCTTGCGTCCGCCGCGCGCGTCTTTGATTTTTTTTCGCTTTTTTTTCTTTTTTTTTTCCGCTTGCGTCCGCCGCGCGCGTCTTTGATTTTTTTAGCTTTTTTTCCTTTTTTTTTCCGCTTGCGTCCGCCGCGCGCGTCTTTGATTTTTTTCTCTTTTTTTTTTTTTCCCGCTTGCGTCCGCCGCGCGCGTCTTTGATTTTTTTTCGCTTTTTTTTCTTTTTTTCTCCGCTTGCGTCCGCCGCGCGCGTCTTTGATTTTTTTCGCTTTTTTTCCTTTTTTTTTCCGCTTGCGTCCGCCGCGCGCGTCTTTGATTTTTTTCTCTTTTTTTTTTTTCCCGCTTGCGTCCGCCGCGCGCGTCTTTGATTTTTTTTCGCTTTTTTTTCTTTATTTCTCCGCTTGCGTCCGCCGCGCGCGTCTTTGATTTTTTTCGCTTTTTTTTTTTTTTTTTTTCCGCTTGCGTCCGCCGCGCGCGTCTTTGATTTTTTTTCGCTTTTTTTCCTTTTTTTTCCGCTTGCGTCCGCCGCGCGCGTCTTTGATTTTTTTCGCTTTTTTTTTTTTTTTCCGCTTGCGTCCGCCGCGCGCGTCTTTGATTTTTTTTCGCTTTCTTATTTTTTTTTTCCGCTTGCGTCCGCCGCGCGCGTGTTTGATTTTTTTTCGCTTTTTTTTTTTTTTTCCGCTTGCGTCCGCCGCGCGCGTCTTTGATTTTTTTCGCTTTTTTTTCTTTTTTTTTCCGCTTGCGTCCGCCGCGCGCGTCTTTGATTTTTTTTCGCTTTTTTTTCTTTTTTTTTCCGCTTGCGTCCGCCGCGCGCGTCTTTGATTTTTTTCGCTTTTTTTTTTTTTTTTCCCGCTTGCGTCCGCCGCGCGCGTCTTTGATTTTTTTTCTCTTTTTTTTCTTTTTTTTTCCGCTTGCGTCCGCCGCGCGCGTCTTTGATTTTTTTTCGCTTTTTTTTCTCTTTTTTTCCGCTTGCGTCCGCCGCGCGCGTCTTTGATTTTTTTCGCTTTTTTTTTTTATTTTCCCGCTTGCGTCCGCCGCGCGCGTCTTTGATTTTTTTCTCTTTTTTTTCTTTTTTTCTCCGCTTGCGTCCGCCGCGCGCGTCTTTGATTTTTTTTCGCTTTTTTTTCTTTTTTTTTTCCGCTTGCGTCCGCCGCGCGCGTCTTTGATTTTTTTTCGCTTTTTTTCCTTTTTTTTTTCGCTTGCGTCCGCCGCGCGCGTCTTTGATTTTTTTCGCTTTTTTTTCTTTTTTTTTCCGCTTGCGTCCGCCGCGCGCGTCTTTGATTTTTTTTCGCTTTTTTTTCTTTTTTTTTCCGCTTGCGTCCGCCGCGCGCGTCTTTGATTTTTTTCGCTTTTTTTTTTTTTTTTCCCGCTTGCGTCCGCCGCGCGCGTCTTTGATTTTTTTTCTCTTTTTTTTCTTTTTTTTTCCGCTTGCGTCCGCCGCGCGCGTCTTTGATTTTTTTTCGCTTTTTTTTCTCTTTTTTTCCGCTTGCGTCCGCCGCGCGCGTCTTTGATTTTTTTCGCTTTTTTTTTTTATTTTCCCGCTTGCGTCCGCCGCGCGCGTCTTTGATTTTTTTCTCTTTTTTTTCTTTTTTTCTCCGCTTGCGTCCGCCGCGCGCGTCTTTGATTTTTTTTCGCTTTTTTTTCTTTTTTTTTTCCGCTTGCGTCCGCCGCGCGCGTCTTTGATTTTTTTAGCTTTTTTTCCTTTTTTTTTCCGCTTGCGTCCGCCGCGCGCGTCTTTGATTTTTTTCTCTTTTTTTTTTTTTCCCGCTTGCGTCCGCCGCGCGCGTCTTTGATTTTTTTTCGCTTTTTTTTCTTTTTTTCTCCGCTTGCGTCCGCCGCGCGCGTCTTTGATTTTTTTCGCTTTTTTTCCTTTTTTTTTCCGCTTGCGTCCGCCGCGCGCGTCTTTGATTTTTTTCTCTTTTTTTTTTTTCCCGCTTGCGTCCGCCGCGCGCGTCTTTGATTTTTTTTCGCTTTTTTTTCTTTATTTCTCCGCTTGCGTCCGCCGCGCGCGTCTTTGATTTTTTTCGCTTTTTTTTTTTTTTTTTTCCGCTTGCGTCCGCCGCGCGCGTCTTTGATTTTTTTTCGCTTTTTTTCCTTTTTTTTCCGCTTGCGTCCGCCGCGCGCGTCTTTGATTTTTTTCGCTTTTTTTTTTTTTTTCCGCTTGCGTCCGCCGCGCGCGTCTTTGATTTTTTTTCGCTTTCTTATTTTTTTTTTCCGCTTGCGTCCGCCGCGCGCGTGTTTGATTTTTTTTCGCTTTTTTTTTTTTTTCCGCTTGCGTCCGCCGCGCGCGTCTTTGATTTTTTTCGCTTTTTTTTCTTTTTTTTTCCGCTTGCGTCCGCCGCGCGCGTCTTTGATTTTTTTTCGCTTTTTTTTCTTTTTTTTTCCGCTTGCGTCCGCCGCGCGCGTCTTTGATTTTTTTCGCTTTTTTTTTTTTTTTTCCCGCTTGCGTCCGCCGCGCGCGTCTTTGATTTTTTTTCTCTTTTTTTTCTTTTTTTTTCCGCTTGCGTCCGCCGCGCGCGTCTTTGATTTTTTTTCGCTTTTTTTTCTCTTTTTTTCCGCTTGCGTCCGCCGCGCGCGTCTTTGATTTTTTTCGCTTTTTTTTTTTATTTTCCCGCTTGCGTCCGCCGCGCGCGTCTTTGATTTTTTTCTCTTTTTTTTCTTTTTTTCTCCGCTTGCGTCCGCCGCGCGCGTCTTTGATTTTTTTTCGCTTTTTTTTCTTTTTTTTTTCCGCTTGCGTCCGCCGCGCGCGTCTTTGATTTTTTTAGCTTTTTTTCCTTTTTTTTTCCGCTTGCGTCCGCCGCGCGCGTCTTTGATTTTTTTCTCTTTTTTTTTTTTCCCGCTTGCGTCCGCCGCGCGCGTCTTTGATTTTTTTTCGCTTTTTTTTCTTTTTTTCTCCGCTTGCGTCCGCCGCGCGCGTCTTTGATTTTTTTCGCTTTTTTTCCTTTTTTTTTCCGCTTGCGTCCGCCGCGCGCGTCTTTGATTTTTTTCTCTTTTTTTTTTTTCCCGCTTGCGTCCGCCGCGCGCGTCTTTGATTTTTTTTCGCTTTTTTTTCTTTATTTCTCCGCTTGCGTCCGCCGCGCGCGTCTTTGATTTTTTTCGCTTTTTTTTTTTTTTTTTTCCGCTTGCGTCCGCCGCGCGCGTCTTTGATTTTTTTTCGCTTTTTTTCCTTTTTTTTCCGCTTGCGTCCGCCGCGCGCGTCTTTGATTTTTTTCGCTTTTTTTTTTTTTTTTCCGCTTGCGTCCGCCGCGCGCGTCTTTGATTTTTTTTCGCTTTCTTATTTTTTTTTTCCGCTTGCGTCCGCCGCGCGCGTGTTTGATTTTTTTTCGCTTTTTTTTTTTTTTCCGCTTGCGTCCGCCGCGCGCGTCTTTGATTTTTTTTCGCTTCTTTTCTTTTTTTTTCCGCTTGCGTCCGCCGCGCGCGTCTTTGATTTTTTTTCGCTTTTTTTTCTTTTTTTTTCCGCTTGCGTCCGCCGCGCGCGTCTTTGATTTTTTTTCTCTTTTTTTTCTTTTTTTCTCCGCTTGCGTCCGCCGCGCGCGTCTTTGATTTTTTTCGCTTTTTTTTCTTTTTTTTTTCCGCTTGCGTCCGCCGCGCGCGTCTTTGATTTTTTTATCTTTTTTTCCTTTTTTTTTCCGCTTGCGTCCGCCGCGCGCGTCTTTGATTTTTTTCTCTTTTTTTTTTTCCCGCTTGCGTCCGCCGCGCGCGTCTTTGATTTTTTTCGCTTTTTTTCCTTTTTTTTTCCGCTTGCGTCCGCCGCGCGCGTCTTTGATTTTTTTCGTTTTTTTTTTTTTTTTTCCGCTTGCGTCCGCCGCGCGCGTCTTTGATTTTTTTTCGCTTTTTTTCCTTTTTTTTTCTGCTTGCGTCCGCCGCGCGCGTCTTTGATTTTTTTCGCTTTTTTTTTTTTTTTCCGCTTGCGTCCGCCGCGCGCGTCTTTGATTTTTTTTCGCTTTTTTTTCTTTTTTTTTCCGCTTGCGTCCGCCGCGCGCGTCTTTGATTTTTTTCCGCTTTTTTTTTTTCTTTTTTTTTTAGGCTTGTGTCCGCCGCGCGCGTCTTTGATTTTTTTCGCTTTCTTTTCTTTTTTTCTCCGCTTGCGTCCGCCGCGCGCGTCTTTGATTTTTTTCGCTTTTTTTTCTTTTTTTTTCCGCTTGCGTCCGCCGCGCGCGTCTTTGATTTTTTTCGCTTTTTTTCCTTTTTTTTTCCGCTTGCGTCCGCCGCGCGCGTCTTTGATTTTTTTCGCTTTTTTTTTTTATTTTCCCGCTTGCGTCCGCCGCGCGCGTCTTTGATTTTTTTTCTCTTTTTTTTCTTTTTTTCTCCGCTTGCGTCCGCCGCGCGCGTCTTTGATTTTTTTTCGCTTTTTTTCCTTTTTTTTCCGCTTGCGTCCGCCGCGCGCGTCTTTGATTTTTTTCGCTTTTTTTTTTTTTTTCCGCTTGCGTCCGCCGCGCGCGTCTTTGATTTTTTTTCGCTTTCTTATTTTTTTTTTCCGCTTGCGTCCGCCGCGCGCGTGTTTGATTTTTTTTCGCTTTTTTTTTTTTTTCCGCTTGCGTCCGCCGCGCGCGTCTTTGATTTTTTTTCGCTTCTTTTCTTTTTTTTTCCGCTTGCGTCCGCCGCGCGCGTCTTTGATTTTTTTTCGCTTTTTTTTCTTTTTTTTTCCGCTTGCGTCCGCCGCGCGCGTCTTTGATTTTTTTTCTCTTTTTTTTCTTTTTTTCTCCGCTTGCGTCCGCCGCGCGCGTCTTTGATTTTTTTCGCTTTTTTTTCTTTTTTTTTTCCGCTTGCGTCCGCCGCGCGCGTCTTTGATTTTTTTATCTTTTTTTCCTTTTTTTTTCCGCTTGCGTCCGCCGCGCGCGTCTTTGATTTTTTTCTCTTTTTTTTTTTCCCGCTTGCGTCCGCCGCGCGCGTCTTTGATTTTTTTCGCTTTTTTTCCTTTTTTTTTCCGCTTGCGTCCGCCGCGCGCGTCTTTGATTTTTTTCGTTTTTTTTTTTTTTTTTCCGCTTGCGTCCGCCGCGCGCGTCTTTGATTTTTTTTCGCTTTTTTTCCTTTTTTTTTCTGCTTGCGTCCGCCGCGCGCGTCTTTGATTTTTTTCGCTTTTTTTTTTTTTTTCCGCTTGCGTCCGCCGCGCGCGTCTTTGATTTTTTTTCGCTTTTTTTTCTTTTTTTTTCCGCTTGCGTCCGCCGCGCGCGTCTTTGATTTTTTTCCGCTTTTTTTTTTTCTTTTTTTTTTAGGCTTGTGTCCGCCGCGCGCGTCTTTGATTTTTTTCGCTTTCTTTTCTTTTTTTCTCCGCTTGCGTCCGCCGCGCGCGTCTTTGATTTTTTTCGCTTTTTTTTCTTTTTTTTTCCGCTTGCGTCCGCCGCGCGCGTCTTTGATTTTTTTCGCTTTTTTTCCTTTTTTTTTCCGCTTGCGTCCGCCGCGCGCGTCTTTGATTTTTTTCGCTTTTTTTTTTTATTTTCCCGCTTGCGTCCGCCGCGCGCGTCTTTGATTTTTTTTCTCTTTTTTTTCTTTTTTTCTCCGCTTGCGTCCGCCGCGCGCGTCTTTGATTTTTTTTCGCTTTTTTTTCTTTTTTTTTTCCGCTTGCGTCCGCCGCGCGCGTCTCTGATTTTTTTAGCTTTTTTTCCTTTTTTTTCCGCTTGCGTCCGCCGCGCGCGTCTTTGATTTTTTTCTCTTTTTTTTTTTTCCCGCTTGCGTCCGCCGCGCGCGTCTTTGATTTTTTTTCGCTTTTTTTTCTTTTTTTCTCCGCTTGCGTCCGCCACGCGCGTCTTTGATTTTTTTTCGCTTTTTTTCCTTTTTTTTTCCGCTTGCGTCCGCCGCGCGCGTCTTTGATTTTTTTTCGCTTTTTTTTCTTTTTTTTCCCGCTTGCGTCCGCCGCGCGCGTCTTTGATTTTTTTTCGCTTTAATTTCTTTTTTTTTCCGCTTGCGTCCGCCGCGCGCGTCTTTGATTTTTTTTCCCTTTTTTTTTTCTTTTTTTTTCCGCTTGCGTCCGCCGCGCGCGTCTTTGATTTTTTTTCGCTTTTTTTTCTTTTTTTTTCCGCTTGCGTCCGCCGCGCGCGTCTTTGATTTTTTTCCGCTTTTTTTTTTTCTTTTTTTTTTAGGCTTGTGTCCGCCGCGCGCGTCTTTGATTTTTTTCGCTTTCTTTTCTTTTTTTCTCCGCTTGCGTCCGCCGCGCGCGTCTTTGATTTTTTTCGCTTTTTTTTCTTTTTTTTTCCGCTTGCGTCCGCCGCGCGCGTCTTTGATTTTTTTCGCTTTTTTTCCTTTTTTTTTCCGCTTGCGTCCGCCGCGCGCGTCTTTGATTTTTTTCGCTTTTTTTTCTTATTTTCCCGCTTGCGTCCGCCACGCGCGTCTTTGATTTTTTTTCTCTTTTTTTTCTTTTTTTCTCCGCTTGCGTCCGCCGCGCGCGTCTTTGATTTTTTTTCGCTTTTTTTTCTTTTTTTTTTCCGCTTGCGTCCGCCGCGCGCGTCTTTCATTTTTTTAGCTTTTTTTCCTTTTTTTTTCCGCTTGCGTCCGCCGCGCGCGTCTTTGATTTTTTTCTCTTTTTTTTTTTTCCCGCTTGCGTCCGCCGCGCGCGTCTTTGATTTTTTTTCGCTTTTTTTTCTTTTTTTCTCCGCTTGCGTCCGCCGCGCGCGTCTTTGATTTTTTTCGCTTTTTTTTCTTTTTTTTTCCGCTTGCGTCCGCCTCGCGCGTCTTTGATTTTTTTCGCTTTTTTTCCTTTTTTTTCCGCTTGCGTCCGCCGCGCGCGTCTTTGATTTTTTTCCGCTTTTTTTACTTTTTTTTTTAGGCTTGCGTCCGCCGCGCGCGTCTTTGATTTTTTTCGCTTTTTTTTCTTTTTTTTTCCGCTTGCGTCCGCCGCGCGCGTCTTTGGTTTTTTTCATTTTTTTCCTTTTTTTTCCGCTTGCGTCCGCCGCGCGCGTCTTTGATTTTTTTTCGCTTTTTATCCTTTTTTTTCCGCTTGCGTCCGCCGCGCGCGTCTTTGATTTTTTTCGCTTTTTTTTTTTTTTTCCGCTTGCGTCCGCCGCGCGCGTCTTTGATTTTTTTTCGCTTTCTTATTTTTTTTTTCCGCTTGCGTCCGCCGCGCGCGTGTTTGATTTTTTTTCGCTTTTTTTTTTTTTTCCGCTTGCGTCCGCCGCGCGCGTCTTTGATTTTTTTTCGCTTTTTTTCCTTTTTTTTTTCGCTTGCGTCCGCCGCGCGCGTCTTTGATTTTTTTCGCTTTTTTTTCTTTTTTTTTCCGCTTGCGTCCGCCGCGCGCGTCTTTGATTTTTTTTCGCTTTTTTTTCTTTTTTTTTCCGCTTGCGTCCGCCGCGCGCGTCTTTGATTTTTTTCGCTTTTTTTTTTTTTTTTCCCGCTTGCGTCCGCCGCGCGCGTCTTTGATTTTTTTTCTCTTTTTTTTCTTTTTTTTTCCGCTTGCGTCCGCCGCGCGCGTCTTTGATTTTTTTTCGCTTTTTTTTCTCTTTTTTTCCGCTTGCGTCCGCCGCGCGCGTCTTTGATTTTTTTCGCTTTTTTTTTTTATTTTCCCGCTTGCGTCCGCCGCGCGCGTCTTTGATTTTTTTTCTCTTTTTTTTCTTTTTTTCTCCGCTTGCGTCCGCCGCGCGCGTCTTTGATTTTTTTTCGCTTTTTTTTCTTTTTTTTTTCCGCTTGCGTCCGCCGCGCGCGTCTTTGATTTTTTTAGCTTTTTTTCCTTTTTTTTTCCGCTTGCGTCCGCCGCGCGCGTCTTTGATTTTTTTCTCTTTTTTTTTTTTCCCGCTTGCGTCCGCCGCGCGCGTCTTTGATTTTTTTTCGCTTTTTTTTCTTTTTTTCTCCGCTTGCGTCCGCCGCGCGCGTCTTTGATTTTTTTCGCTTTTTTTCCTTTTTTATTCCGCTTGCGTCCGCCGCGCGCGTCTTTGATTTTTTTCTCTTTTTTTTTTTCCCCGCTTGCGTCCGCCGCGCGCGTCTTTGATTTTTTTTCGCTTTTTTTTCTTTTTTTCTCCGCTTGCGTCCGCCGCGCGCGTCTTTGATTTTTTTCGCTTTTTTTTTTTTTTTTTTCCGCTTGCATCCGCCGCGCGCGTCTTTGATTTTTTTTCGCTTTTTTTCCTTTTTTTTCCGCTTGCGTCCGCCGCGCGCGTCTTTGATTTTTTTCGCTTTTTTTTTTTTTTTCCGCTTGCGTCCGCCGCGCGCGTCTTTGATTTTTTTTCGCTTTCTTATTTTTTTTTTCCGCTTGCGTCCGCCGCGCGCGTGTTTGATTTTTTTTCGCTTTTTTTTTTTTTTCCGCTTGCGTCCGCCGCGCGCGTCTTTGATTTTTTTTCGCTTCTTTTCTTTTTTTTTCCGCTTGCGTCCGCCGCGCGCGTCTTTGATTTTTTTTCGCTTTTTTTTCTTTTTTTTTCCGCTTGCGTCCGCCGCGCGCGTCTTTGATTTTTTTTCTCTTTTTTTTCTTTTTTTCTCCGCTTGCGTCCGCCGCGCGCGTCTTTGATTTTTTTCGCTTTTTTTTCTTTTTTTTTCCGCTTGCGTCCGCCGCGCGCGTCTTTGATTTTTTTATCTTTTTTTCCTTTTTTTTTCCGCTTGCGTCCGCCGCGCGCGTCTTTGATTTTTTTCTCTTTTTTTTTTTCCCGCTTGCGTCCGCCGCGCGCGTCTTTGATTTTTTTCGCTTTTTTTCCTTTTTTTTTCCGCTTGCGTCCGCCGCGCGCGTCTTTGATTTTTTTCGTTTTTTTTTTTTTTTTTCCGCTTGCGTCCGCCGCGCGCGTCTTTGATTTTTTTTCGCTTTTTTTCCTTTTTTTTTCTGCTTGCGTCCGCCGCGCGCGTCTTTGATTTTTTTTCGCTTTTTTTTTTTTTTTCCGCTTGCGTCCGCCGCGCGCGTCTTTGATTTTTTTTCGCTTTTTTTTCTTTTTTTCTCCGCTTGCGTCCGCCGCGCGCGTCTTTGATTTTTTTCGCTTTTTTTTCTTTTTTTTCCGCTTGCGTCCGCCGCGCGCGTCTTTGATTTTTTTCGCTTTTTTTCCTTTTTTTTTCCGCTTGCGTCCGCCGCGCGCGTCTTTGATTTTTTTCGCTTTTTTTTTTTTTTCTCCCGCTTGCGTCCGCCGCGCGCGTCTTTGATTTTTTTTCTCTTTTTTTTCTTTTTTTCTCCGCTTGCGTCCGCCGCGCGCGTCTTTGATTTTTTTCGCTTTTTTTCCTTTTTTTTTCCGCTTGCGTCCGCCGCGCGCGTCTTTGATTTTTTTCGCTTTCTTTCCTTTTTTTTTCCGCTTGCGTCCGCCGCGCGCGTCTTTGATTTTTTTCGCTTTTTTTTTTTTTTTTCCACTTGCGTCCGCCGCGCGCGTCTTTGATTTTTTTTCGCTTTTTTTCCTTTTTTTTTTCGCTTGCGTCCGCCGCGCGCGTCTTTGATTTTTTTCGCTTTTTTTTCTTTTTTTTTCCGCTTGCGTCCGCCGCGCGCGTCTTTGATTTTTTTTTGCTTTTTTTTCTTTTTTTTTCCGCTTGCGTCCGCCGCGCGCGTCTTTGATTTTTTTCGCTTTTTTTTTTTATTTTCCCGCTTGCGTCCGCCGCGCGCGTCTTTGATTTTTATTCTCTTTTTTTTCTTTTTTTTTCCGCTTGCGTCCGCCGCGCGCGTCTTTGATTTTTTTTCGCTTTTTTTTCTTTTTTTTTCCGCTTGCGTCCGCCGCGCGCGTCTTTGATTTTTTTCGCTTTTTTTTTTTATTTTCCCGCTTGCGTCCGCCGCGCGCGTCTTTGATTTTTTTTCTCTTTTTATTCTTTTTTTCTCCGCTTGCGTCCGCCGCGCGCGTCTTTGATTTTTTTTCGCTTTTTTTTCTTTTTTTTTTCCGCTTGCGTCCGCCGCGCGCGTCTTTGATTTTTTTAGCTTTTTTTCCTTTTTTTTTCCGCTTGCGTCCGCCGCGCGCGTCTTTGATTTTTTTCTCTTTTTTTTTTTTCCCGCTTGCGTCCGCCGCGCGCGTCTTTGATTTTTTTTCGCTTTTTTTTCTTTTTTTCTCCGCTTGCGTCCGCCGCGCGCGTCTTTGATTTTTTTCGCTTTTTTTTCTTTTTTTTTCCGCTTGCGTCCGCCTCGCGCGTCTTTGATTTTTTTCGCTTTTTTTCCGCTTGCGTCCGCTTGCGTCCGCCGCGCGCGTCTTTGATTTTTTTCGCTTTTTTTTTTTTTTTTCCCGCTTGCGTCCGCCGCGCGCGTCTTTGATTTTTTTTCGCTTTTTTTTCTTTTTTTCTCCGCTTGCGTCCGCCGCGCGCGTCTTTGATTTTTTTCGCTTTTTTTCCTTTTTTTTTCCGCTTGCGTCCGCCGCGCGCGTCTTTGATTTTTTTCGTTTTTTTTTTTTTTTTTTTCCGCTTGCCTCCGCCGCGCGCGTCTTTGATTTTTTTTCGCTTTTTTTCCTTTTTATTTTCCGCTTGCGTCCGCCGCGCGCGTCTTTGATTTTTTTCGCTTTTTTTTTTTTTTTCCGCTTGCGTCCGCCCGCGCGTCTTTGATTTTTTTTCGCTTTTTTTTCTTTTTTTCTCCGCTTGCGTCCGCCGCGCGCGTCTTTGATTTTTTTCGCTTTTTTTTCTTTTTTTTTCCGCTTGCGTCCGCCGCGCGCGTCTTTGATTTTTTTCGCTTTTTTTCCTTTTTTTTTCCGCTTGCGTCCGCCGCGCGCGTCTTTGATTTTTTTCGCTTTTTTTTTTTTTTCTCCCGCTTGCGTCCGCCGCGCGCGTCTTTGATTTTTTTTCTCTTTTTTTTCTTTTTTTTCCCGCTTGCGTCCGCCGCGCGCGTCTTTGATTTTTTTTCGCTTTAATTTCTTTTTTTTTCCGCTTGCGTCCGCCGCGCGCGTCTTTGATTTTTTTTCCCTTTTTTTTTTCTTTTTTTTTCCGCTTGCGTCCGCCGCGCGCGTCTTTGATTTTTTTTCGCTTTTTTTTCTTTTTTTTTCCGCTTGCGTCCGCCGCGCGCGTCTTTGATTTTTTTCCGCTTTTTTTTTTTCTTTTTTTTTTAGGCTTGTGTCCGCCGCGCGCGTCTTTGATTTTTTCGCTTTCTTTTCTTTTTTTCTCCGCTTGCGTCCGCCGCGCGCGTCTTTGATTTTTTTCGCTTTTTTTTCTTTTTTTTTCCGCTTGCGTCCGCCGCGCGCGTCTTTGATTTTTTTCGCTTTTTTTTTTTTTTTCCACTTGCGTCCGCCGCGCGCGTCTTTGATTTTTTTTCTCTTTTTTTTCTTTTTGCTCCGCTTGCATCCGCCGCGCGCGTCTTTGATTTTTTTCGCTTTTTTTTCTTCTTTTTTTCCGCTTGCGTCCGCCGCGCGCGTCTTTGATTTTTTTAGCTTTTTTTCCTTTTTTTTTCCGCTTGCGTCCGCCGCGCGCGTCTTTGATTTTTTTCTCTTTTTTTTTTTTTTCCGCTTGCGTCCGCCGCGCTCGTCTTTGATTTTTTTTCTCTTTTTTTCTTTTTTTCTCCGCTTGCGTCCGCCGCGCGCGTCTTTGATTTTTTTCGCTTTTTTTTCTTTTTTTTCCGCTTGCGTCCGCCGCGCGCGTCTTTGATTTTTTTCGCTTTTTTTCCTTTTTTTTCTGCTTGCGTCCGCCGCGCGCGTCTTTGATTTTTTTCGCTTTTTTTTCTTTTTTTTTCCGCTTGCGTCCGCCGCGCGCGTCTTTGATTTTTTTCGCTTTTTTTCCTTTTTTTTCCGCTTGCGTCCGCCGCGCACGTCTTTGATTTTTTTCGCTTTTTTTTTTTTTTTTTTTCCGCTTGCATCCGCCGCGCGCGTCTTTGATTTTTTTTCCCTTTTTTTCCTTTTTTTTTCCGCTTGCGTCCGCCGCGTGCGTCTTTGATTTTTTTCGCTTTTTTTTTTTTTTTTCCGCTTGCGTCCGCCGCGCGCGTCTTTGCTTTTTTTTCTTTTTTTCTCCGCTTGCGTCCGCCGCGCGCGTCTTTGATTTTTTTCGCTTTTTTTTCTTTTTTTTTCCGCTTGCGTCCGCCGCGCGCGTCTTTGATTTTTTTCGCTTTTTTTCCTTTTTTTTCCGCTTGCGTTCGCCGCGCGCGTCTTTGATTTTTTTCGCTTTTTTTTTTTTTTTCCCCGCTTGCGTCCGCCGCGCGCGTCTTTGATTTTTTTTCTCTTTTTTTTCTTTTTTGCTCCGCTTGCATCCGCCGCGCGCGTCTTTGATTTTTTTCGCTTTTTTTTCTTCTTTTTTTCCGCTTGCGTCCGCCGCGCGCGTCTTTGATTTTTTTAGCTTTTTTTCCTTTTTTTTTCCGCTTGCGTCCGCCGCGCGCGTCTTTGATTTTTTTCTCTTTTTTTTTTTTTTCCGCTTGCGTCCGCCGCGCTCGTCTTTGATTTTTTTTCTCTTTTTTTTCTTTTTTTCTCCGCTTGCGTCCGCCGCGCGCGTCTTTGATTTTTTCGCTTTTTTTTCTTTTTTTTCCGCTTGCGTCCGCCGCGCGCGTCTTTGATTTTTTTCGCTTTTTTTTTATTTTTTCCCGCTTGCGTCCGCCGCGCGCGTCTTTGATTTTTTTTCTTTTTTTTCTTTTTTTCTCCGCTTGCGTCCGCCGCGCGCGTCTTTGATTTTTTTCGCTTTTTTTCTTTTTTTTTCCGCTTGCGTCCGCCACGCGCGTCTTTGATTTTTTTTCGCTTTTTTTCCTTTTTTTTTCGCTTGCGTCCGCCGCGCGCGTCTTTGATTTTTTTTCGCTTTTTTTTTCTTTTTTTTCCCGCTTGCGTCCGCCGCGCGCGTCTTTGATTTTTTTTCGCTTTAATTCTTTTTTTTTCCGCTTGCGTCCGCCGCGCGCGTCTTTGATTTTTTTTCCCTTTTTTTTTCTTTTTTTTTCCGCTTGCGTCCGCCGCGCGCGTCTTTGATTTTTTTTCGCTTTTTTTTCTTTTTTTTTCCGCTTGCGTCCGCCGCGCGCGTCTTTGATTTTTTTCCGCTTTTTTTTTTTCTTTTTTTTTTAGGCTTGTGTCCCGCCGCGCGCGTCTTTGATTTTTTTCGCTTTCTTTTCTTTTTTTCTCCGCTTGCGTCTGCCGCGCGCGTCTTTGATTTTTTTCGCTTTTTTTTCTTTTTTTTTCCGCTTGCGTCCGCCGCGCGCGTCTTTGATTTTTTTCGCTTTTTTTCCTTTTTTTTTTCCGCTTGCGTCCGCCGCGCGCGTCTTTGATTTTTTTCGCTTTTTTTTTTTATTTTCCCGCTTGCGTCCGCCGCGCGCGTCTTTGATTTTTTTTCTCTTTTTTTTCTTTTTTTCTCCGCTTGCGTCCGCCGCGCGCGTCTTTGATTTTTTTTCGCTTTTTTTTCTTTTTTTTTTCCGCTTGCGTCCGCCGCGCGCGTCTTTGATTTTTTTAGCTTCTTTTCCTTTTTTTTTCCGCTTGCGTCCGCCGCGCGCGTCTTTGATTTTTTTCTCTTTTTTTTTTTTCCCGCTTGCGTCCGCCGCGCGCGTCTTTGATTTTTTTTCGCTTTTTTTTCTTTTTTCTCCGCTTGCGTCCGCCGCGCGCGTCTTTGATTTTTTTCGCTTTTTTTTCTTTTTTTTCCGCTTGCGTCCGCCTCGCGCGTCTTTGATTTTTTTCGCTTTTTTTCCTTTTTTTTCCGCTTGCGTCCGCCGCGCGCGTCTTTGATTTTTTTCCGCTTTTTTTTCTTTTTTTTTTAGGCTTGCGTCCGCCGCGCGCGTCTTTGATTTTTTTCGCTTTTTTTTCTTTTTTTTTCCGCTTGCTTCCGCCGCGCGCGTCTTTGTTTTTTTTCTTTTTTTTTTTTTTTTTTTCCTCTTGCGTCCGCCGCGCGCGTCTTTGATTTTTTTTCGCTTTTTTTCCTTTTTTTTCCGCTTGCGTCCGCCGCGCGCGTCTTTGATTTTTTTCGCTTTTTTTTTTTTTTTCCGCTTGCGTCCGCCGCGCGCGTCTTTGATTTTTTTTCGCTTTCTTATTTTTTTTTTCCGCTTGCGTCCGCCGCGCGCGTGTTTGATTTTTTTTCGCTTTTTTTTTTTTTTCCGCTTGCGTCCGCCGCGCGCGTCTTTGATTTTTTTTCGCTTTTTTTCCTTTTTTTTTTCGCTTGCGTCCGCCGCGCGCGTCTTTGATTTTTTTCGCTTTTTTTTCTTTTTTTTTCCGCTTGCGTCCGCCGCGCGCGTCTTTGATTTTTTTCGCTTTTTTTCCTTTTTTTTTCCGCTTGCGTCCGCCGCGCGCGTCTTTGGTTTTTTTCGCTTTTTTTTTTTTCTCTCCCGCTTGCGTCCGCCGCGCGCGTCTTTGATTTTTTTTCTCTTTTTTTTCTTTTTTTCTCCGCTTGCGTCCGCCGCGCGCGTCTTTGATTTTTTTAGCTTTTTTTTCTTCTTTTTTTCCGCTTGCGTCCGCCGCGCGCGTCTTTGATTTTTTTCGCTTTTTTTCCTTTTTTTTCCGCTTGCGTCCGCCGCGCACGTCTTTGATTTTTTTCGCTTTTTTTTTTTTTTTTTTCCGCTTGCGTCCGCCGCGCGCGTCTTTGATTTTTTTTCCCTTTTTTTCCTTTTTTTTTCCGCTTGCGTCCGCCGCGTGCGTCTTTGATTTTTTTCGCTTTTTTTTTTTTTTTTCCGCTTGCGTCCGCCGCGCGCGTCTTTGCTTTTTTTTCTTTTTTTCTCCGCTTGCGTCCGCCGCGCGCGTCTTTGATTTTTTTCGCTTTTTTTTCTTTTTTTTTCCGCTTGCGTCCGCCGCGCGCGTCTTTGATTTTTTTCGCTTTTTTTCCTTTTTTTTCCGCTTGCGTCCGCCGCGCGCGTCTTTGATTTTTTTCGCTTTTTTTTTTTTTTTCCCCGCTTGCGTCCGCCGCGCGCGTCTTTGATTTTTTTTCTCTTTTTTTTCTTTTTTGCTCCGCTTGCATCCGCCGCGCGCGTCTTTGATTTTTTTCGCTTTTTTTTCTTCTTTTTTTCCGCTTGCGTCCGCCGCGCGCGTCTTTGATTTTTTTAGCTTTTTTTCCTTTTTTTTTCCGCTTGCGTCCGCCGCGCGCGTCTTTGATTTTTTTCTCTTTTTTTTTTTTCCGCTTGCGTCCGCCGCGCTCGTCTTTGATTTTTTTTCTCTTTTTTTTCTTTTTTTCTCCGCTTGCGTCCGCCGCGCGCGTCTTTGATTTTTTTCGCTTTTTTTTCTTTTTTTTCCGCTTGCGTCCGCCGCGCGCGTCTTTGATTTTTTTCGCTTTTTTTCCTTTTTTTTTCTGCTTGCGTCCGCCGCGCGCGTCTTTGATTTTTTTCGCTTTTTTTCCTTTTTTTTTCCGCTTGCGTCCGCCGCGCGCGTCTTTGATTTTTTTCGCTTTTTTATTTTTTTTTCCCGCTTGCGTCCGCCGCGCGCGTCTTTGATTTTTTTTCTCTTTTTTTTCTTTTTTTCTCCGCTTGCGTCCGCCGCGCGCGTCTTTGATTTTTTTCGCTTTTTTTTCTTTTTTTTTCCGCTTGCGTCCGCCGCGCGCGTCTTTGATTTTGTTCGCTTTTTTTCCTTTTTTTTTCCGCTTGCGTCCGCCGCGCGCGTCTTTGATTTTTTTCGCTTTTTTTTTATTTTTTCCCGCTTGCGTCCGCCGCGCGCGTCTTTGATTTTTTTTCTTTTTTTTCTTTTTTTCTCCGCTTGCGTCCGCCGCGCGCGTCTTTGATTTTTTTCGCTTTTTTTTCTTTTTTTTTCCGCTTGCGTCCGCCACGCGCGTCTTTGATTTTTTTTCGCTTTTTTTCCTTTTTTTTTCCGCTTGCGTCCGCCGCGCGCGTCTTTGATTTTTTTTCGCTTTTTTTTCTTTTTTTTCCCGCTTGCGTCCGCCGCGCGCGTCTTTGATTTTTTTTCGCTTTAATTTCTTTTTTTTTCCGCTTGCGTCCGCCGCGCGCGTCTTTGATTTTTTTCGCTTTTTTTTTTTATTTTCCCGCTTGCGTCCGCCGCGCGCGTCTTTGATTTTTTTTCTCTTTTTTTTCTTTTTTTCTCCGCTTGCGTCCGCCGCGCGCGTCTTTGATTTTTTTTCGCTTTTTTTTCTTTTTTTTTTCCGCTTGCGTCCGCCGCGCGCGTCTTTGATTTTTTTAGCTTTTTCTCCTTTTTTTTCCGCTTGCGTCCGCCGCGCGCGTCTTTGATTTTTTTCTCTTTTTTTTTTTTCCCGCTTGCGTCCGCCGCGCGCGTCTTTGATTTTTTTTCGCTTTTTTTTCTTTTTTTCTCCGCTTGCGTCCGCCGCGCGCGTCTTTGATTTTTTTTCTTTTTTTTCTTTTTTTCTCCGCTTGCGTCCGCCGCGCGCGTCTTTGATTTTTTTCGCTTTTTTTTCTTTTTTTTTCCGCTTGCGTCCGCCACGCGCGTCTTTGATTTTTTTTCGCTTTTTTTCCTTTTTTTTTTCCGCTTGCGTCCGCCGCGCGCGTCTTTGATTTTTTTTCGCTTTTTTTTCTTTTTTTTCCCGCTTGCGTCCGCCGCGCGCGTCTTTGATTTTTTTTCGCTTTAATTTTTTTTTTTTTCCGCTTGCGTCCGCCGCGCGCGTCTTTGATTTTTTTTCCCTTTTTCTTTTCTTTTTTTTTCCGCTTGCGTCCGCCGCGCGCGTCTTTGATTTTTTTTAGCTTTTTTTTCTTTTTTTTTCCGCTTGCGTCCGCCGCGCGCGTCTTTGATTTTTTTCCGCTTTTTTTTTTTCTTTTTTTTTTAGGCTTGTGTCCGCCGCGCGCGTCTTTGATTTTTTTCGCTTTCTTTTCTTTTTTTCTCCGCTTGCGTCCGCCGCGCGCGTCTTTGATTTTTTTCGCTTTTCTTTCTTTTTTTTTCCGCTTGCGTCCGCCGCGCGCGTCTTTGATTTTTTTCGCTTTTTTTCCTTTTTTTTTCCGCTTGCGTCCGCCGCGCGCGTCTTTGATTTTTTTCGCTTTTTTTTTTTATTTTCCCGCTTGCGTCCGCCACGCGCGTCTTTGATTTTTTTTCTCTTTTTTTTCTTTTTTTCTCCGCTTGCGTCCGCCGCGCGCGTCTTTGATTTTTTTTTGCTTTTTTTTCTTTTTTTTTTCCGCTTGCGTCCGCCGCGCGCGTCTTTGATTTTTTTAGCTTTTTTTCCTTTTTTTTTCCGCTTGCGTCCGCCGCGCGCGTCTTTGATTTTTTTCTCTTTTTTTTTTTTCCCGCTTGCGTCCGCCGCGCGCGTCTTTGATTTTTTTTCGCTTTTTTTTCTTTTTTTCTCCGCTTGCGTCCGCCGCGCGCGTGTTTGATTTTTTTCTCTTTTTTTTTTTTTTTTCCCGCTTGCGTCCGCCGCGCGCGTCTTTGATTTTTTTTCGCTTTTTTTTCTTTTTTTCTCCGCTTGCGTCCGCCGCGCGCGTCTTTGATTTTTTTTCGCTTTTTTTTCTTTTTTTTCCGCTTGCGTCCGCCGCGCGCGTCTTTGATTTTTTTCGCTTTTTTTTTTTTTTTTCCCGCTTGCGTCCGCCGCGCGCGTCTTTGATTTTTTTTCGCTTTCTTATTTTTTTTTTCCGCTTGCGTCCGCCGCGCGCGTGTTTGATTTTTTTTCGCTTTTTTTTTTTTTCCGCTTGCGTCCGCCGCGCGCGTCTTTGATTTTTTTTCGCTTTTTTTCCTTTTTTTTTTCGCTTGCGTCCGCCGCGCGCGTCTTTGATTTTTTTCGCTTTTTTTTCTTTTTTTTTCCGCTTGCGTCCGCCGCGCGCGTCTTTGATTTTTTTTCGCTTTTTTTTCTTTTTTTTTCCGCTTGCGTCCGCCGCGCGCGTCTTTGATTTTTTTCGCTTTTTTTCCTTTTTTTTCCGCTTGCGTCCGCCGCGCGCGTCTTTGATTTTTTTCCGCTTTTTTTTCTTTTTTTTTTAGGCTTGCGTCCGCCGCGCGCGTCTTTGATTTTTTTCGCTTTTTTTTCTTTTTTTTTCCGCTTGCGTCCGCCGCGCGCGTCTTTGGTTTTTTTCATTTTTTTTTTTTTTTTCCGCTTGCGTCCGCCGCGCGCGTCTTTGATTTTTTTTCGCTTTTTTTCCTTTTTTTTCCGCTTGCGTCCGCCGCGCGCGTCTTTGATTTTTTTCGCTTTTTTTTTTTTTTTCCGCTTGCGTCCGCCGCGCGCGTCTTTGATTTTTTTTCGCTTTCTTATTTTTTTTTTCCGCTTGCGTCCGCCGCGCGCGTGTTTGATTTTTTTTCGCTTTTTTTTTTTTTTCCGCTTGCGTCCGCCGCGCGCGTCTTTGATTTTTTTTCGCTTTTTTTCCTTTTTTTTTTCGCTTGCGTCCGCCGCGCGCGTCTTTGATTTTTTTCGCTTTTTTTTCTTTTTTTTTCCGCTTGCGTCCGCCGCGCGCGTCTTTGATTTTTTTTCGCTTTTTTTTCTTTTTTTTCCGCTTGCGTCCGCCGCGCGCGTCTTTGATTTTTTTCGCTTTTTTTTTTTTTTTTCCCGCTTGCGTCCGCCGCGCGCGTCTTTGATTTTTTTTCGCTTTCTTATTTTTTTTTTCCGCTTGCGTCCGCCGCGCGCGTGTTTGATTTTTTTTCGCTTTTTTTTTTTTTTCCGCTTGCGTCCGCCGCGCGCGTCTTTGATTTTTTTTCGCTTTTTTTCCTTTTTTTTTCGCTTGCGTCCGCCGCGCGCGTCTTTGATTTTTTTCGCTTTTTTTTCTTTTTTTTTCCGCTTGCGTCCGCCGCGCGCGTCTTTGATTTTTTTTCGCTTTTTTTTCTTTTTTTTTCCGCTTGCGTCCGCCGCGCGCGTCTTTGATTTTTTTCGCTTTTTTTCCTTTTTTTTCCGCTTGCGTCCGCCGCGCGCGTCTTTGATTTTTTTCCGCTTTTTTTTCTTTTTTTTTTAGGCTTGCGTCCGCCGCGCGCGTCTTTGATTTTTTTCGCTTTTTTTTCTTTTTTTTTCCGCTTGCGTCCGCCGCGCGCGTCTTTGGTTTTTTTCATTTTTTTTTTTTTTTTTCCGCTTGCGTCCGCCGCGCGCGTCTTTGATTTTTTTTCGCTTTTTTTCCTTTTTTTTCCGCTTGCGTCCGCCGCGCGCGTCTTTGATTTTTTTCGCTTTTTTTTTTTTTTCCGCTTGCGTCCGCCGCGCGCGTCTTTGATTTTTTTTCGCTTTCTTATTTTTTTTTTCCGCTTGCGTCCGCCGCGCGCGTGTTTGATTTTTTTTCGCTTTTTTTTTTTTTTCCGCTTGCGTCCGCCGCGCGCGTCTTTGATTTTTTTTCGCTTTTTTTCCTTTTTTTTTTCGCTTGCGTCCGCCGCGCGCGTCTTTGATTTTTTTCGCTTTTTTTTCTTTTTTTTTCCGCTTGCGTCCGCCGCGCGCGTCTTTGATTTTTTTTCGCTTTTTTTTCTTTTTTTTTCCGCTTGCGTCCGCCGCGCGCGTCTTTGATTTTTTTCGCTTTTTTTTTTTTTTTTCCCGCTTGCGTCCGCCGCGCGCGTCTTTGATTTTTTTTCTCTTTTTTTTCTTTTTTTTTCCGCTTGCGTCCGCCGCGCGCGTCTTTGATTTTTTTTCGCTTTTTTTTCTCTTTTTTTCCGCTTGCGTCCGCCGCGCGCGTCTTTGATTTTTTTCGCTTTTTTTTTTTATTTTCCCGCTTGCGTCCGCCGCGCGCGTCTTTGATTTTTTTCTCTTTTTTTTCTTTTTTTCTCCGCTTGCGTCCGCCGCGCGCGTCTTTGATTTTTTTTCGCTTTTTTTTCTTTTTTTTTTCCGCTTGCGTCCGCCGCGCGCGTCTTTGATTTTTTTAGCTTTTTTTCCTTTTTTTTTCCGCTTGCGTCCGCCGCGCGCGTCTTTGATTTTTTTCTCTTTTTTTTTTTTCCCGCTTGCGTCCGCCGCGCGCGTCTTTGATTTTTTTTCGCTTTTTTTTCTTTTTTTCTCCGCTTGCGTCCGCCGCGCGCGTCTTTGATTTTTTTCGCTTTTTTTCCTTTTTTTTTCCGCTTGCGTCCGCCGCGCGCGTCTTTGATTTTTTTCTCTTTTTTTTTTTTCCCGCTTGCGTCCGCCGCGCGCGTCTTTGATTTTTTTTCGCTTTTTTTTCTTTATTTCTCCGCTTGCGTCCGCCGCGCGCGTCTTTGATTTTTTTCGCTTTTTTTTTTTTTTTTTTCCGCTTGCGTCCGCCGCGCGCGTCTTTGATTTTTTTTCGCTTTTTTTCCTTTTTTTTCCGCTTGCGTCCGCCGCGCGCGTCTTTGATTTTTTTCGCTTTTTTTTTTTTTTTCCGCTTGCGTCCGCCGCGCGCGTCTTTGATTTTTTTTCGCTTTCTTATTTTTTTTTTCCGCTTGCGTCCGCCGCGCGCGTGTTTGATTTTTTTTCGCTTTTTTTTTTTTTTTCCGCTTGCGTCCGCCGCGCGCGTCTTTGATTTTTTTCGCTTTTTTTTCTTTTTTTTTCCGCTTGCGTCCGCCGCGCGCGTCTTTGATTTTTTTTCGCTTTTTTTTCTTTTTTTTTCCGCTTGCGTCCGCCGCGCGCGTCTTTGATTTTTTTCGCTTTTTTTTTTTTTTTTCCCGCTTGCGTCCGCCGCGCGCGTCTTTGATTTTTTTTCTCTTTTTTTTCTTTTTTTTTCCGCTTGCGTCCGCCGCGCGCGTCTTTGATTTTTTTTCGCTTTTTTTTCTCTTTTTTTCCGCTTGCGTCCGCCGCGCGCGTCTTTGATTTTTTTCGCTTTTTTTTTTTATTTTCCCGCTTGCGTCCGCCGCGCGCGTCTTTGATTTTTTTCTCTTTTTTTTCTTTTTTTCTCCGCTTGCGTCCGCCGCGCGCGTCTTTGATTTTTTTTCGCTTTTTTTTCTTTTTTTTTTCCGCTTGCGTCCGCCGCGCGCGTCTTTGATTTTTTTAGCTTTTTTTCCTTTTTTTTTCCGCTTGCGTCCGCCGCGCGCGTCTTTGATTTTTTTCTCTTTTTTTTTTTTCCCGCTTGCGTCCGCCGCGCGCGTCTTTGATTTTTTTTCGCTTTTTTTTCTTTTTTTCTCCGCTTGCGTCCGCCGCGCGCGTCTTTGATTTTTTTCGCTTTTTTTCCTTTTTTTTTCCGCTTGCGTCCGCCGCGCGCGTCTTTGATTTTTTTCTCTTTTTTTTTTTTCCCGCTTGCGTCCGCCGCGCGCGTCTTTGATTTTTTTTCGCTTTTTTTTCTTTATTTCTCCGCTTGCGTCCGCCGCGCGCGTCTTTGATTTTTTTCGCTTTTTTTTTTTTTTTTTTCCGCTTGCGTCCGCCGCGCGCGTCTTTGATTTTTTTTCGCTTTTTTTCCTTTTTTTTCCGCTTGCGTCCGCCGCGCGCGTCTTTGATTTTTTTCGCTTTTTTTTTTTTTTTCCGCTTGCGTCCGCCGCGCGCGTCTTTGATTTTTTTTCGCTTTCTTATTTTTTTTTTCCGCTTGCGTCCGCCGCGCGCGTGTTTGATTTTTTTTCGCTTTTTTTTTTTTTTTCCGCTTGCGTCCGCCGCGCGCGTCTTTGATTTTTTTTCGCTTCTTTTCTTTTTTTTTCCGCTTGCGTCCGCCGCGCGCGTCTTTGATTTTTTTTCGCTTTTTTTTCTTTTTTTTTCCGCTTGCGTCCGCCGCGCGCGTCTTTGATTTTTTTTCTCTTTTTTTTCTTTTTTTCTCCGCTTGCGTCCGCCGCGCGCGTCTTTGATTTTTTTCGCTTTTTTTTCTTTTTTTTTTCCGCTTGCGTCCGCCGCGCGCGTCTTTGATTTTTTTATCTTTTTTTCCTTTTTTTTTCCGCTTGCGTCCGCCGCGCGCGTCTTTGATTTTTTTCTCTTTTTTTTTTTCCCGCTTGCGTCCGCCGCGCGCGTCTTTGATTTTTTTCGCTTTTTTTCCTTTTTTTTTCCGCTTGCGTCCGCCGCGCGCGTCTTTGATTTTTTTCGTTTTTTTTTTTTTTTTTCCGCTTGCGTCCGCCGCGCGCGTCTTTGATTTTTTTTCGCTTTTTTTCCTTTTTTTTTCTGCTTGCGTCCGCCGCGCGCGTCTTTGATTTTTTTCGCTTTTTTTTTTTTTTTCCGCTTGCGTCCGCCGCGCGCGTCTTTGATTTTTTTTCGCTTTTTTTTCTTTTTTTTTCCGCTTGCGTCCGCCGCGCGCGTCTTTGATTTTTTTCCGCTTTTTTTTTTTCTTTTTTTTTTAGGCTTGTGTCCGCCGCGCGCGTCTTTGATTTTTTTCGCTTTCTTTTCTTTTTTTCTCCGCTTGCGTCCGCCGCGCGCGTCTTTGATTTTTTTCGCTTTTTTTTCTTTTTTTTTCCGCTTGCGTCCGCCGCGCGCGTCTTTGATTTTTTTCGCTTTTTTTCCTTTTTTTTTCCGCTTGCGTCCGCCGCGCGCGTCTTTGATTTTTTTCGCTTTTTTTTTTTATTTTCCCGCTTGCGTCCGCCGCGCGCGTCTTTGATTTTTTTTCTCTTTTTTTTCTTTTTTTCTCCGCTTGCGTCCGCCGCGCGCGTCTTTGATTTTTTTTCGCTTTTTTTTCTTTTTTTTTTCCGCTTGCGTCCGCCGCGCGCGTCTCTGATTTTTTTAGCTTTTTTTCCTTTTTTTTCCGCTTGCGTCCGCCGCGCGCGTCTTTGATTTTTTTCTCTTTTTTTTTTTTCCCGCTTGCGTCCGCCGCGCGCGTCTTTGATTTTTTTTCGCTTTTTTTTCTTTTTTTCTCCGCTTGCGTCCGCCACGCGCGTCTTTGATTTTTTTTCGCTTTTTTTCCTTTTTTTTTCCGCTTGCGTCCGCCGCGCGCGTCTTTGATTTTTTTTCGCTTTTTTTTCTTTTTTTTCCCGCTTGCGTCCGCCGCGCGCGTCTTTGATTTTTTTTCGCTTTAATTTCTTTTTTTTTCCGCTTGCGTCCGCCGCGCGCGTCTTTGATTTTTTTTCCCTTTTTTTTTTCTTTTTTTTTCCGCTTGCGTCCGCCGCGCGCGTCTTTGATTTTTTTTCGCTTTTTTTTCTTTTTTTTTCCGCTTGCGTCCGCCGCGCGCGTCTTTGATTTTTTTCCGCTTTTTTTTTTTCTTTTTTTTTTAGGCTTGTGTCCGCCGCGCACGTCTTTGATTTTTTTCGCTTTCTTTTCTTTTTTTCTCCGCTTGCGTCCGCCGCGCGCGTCTTTGATTTTTTTCGCTTTTTTTTCTTTTTTTTTCCGCTTGCGTCCGCCGCGCGCGTCTTTGATTTTTTTCGCTTTTTTTCCTTTTTTTTTCCGCTTGCGTCCGCCGCGCGCGTCTTTGATTTTTTTCGCTTTTTTTTCTTATTTTCCCGCTTGCGTCCGCCACGCGCGTCTTTGATTTTTTTTCTCTTTTTTTTCTTTTTTTCTCCGCTTGCGTCCGCCGCGCGCGTCTTTGATTTTTTTTCGCTTTTTTTTCTTTTTTTTTTCCGCTTGCGTCCGCCGCGCGCGTCTTTCATTTTTTTAGCTTTTTTTCCTTTTTTTTTCCGCTTGCGTCCGCCGCGCGCGTCTTTGATTTTTTTCTCTTTTTTTTTTTTCCCGCTTGCGTCCGCCGCGCGCGTCTTTGATTTTTTTTCGCTTTTTTTTCTTTTTTTCTCCGCTTGCGTCCGCCGCGCGCGTCTTTGATTTTTTTCGCTTTTTTTTCTTTTTTTTTCCGCTTGCGTCCGCCTCGCGCGTCTTTGATTTTTTTCGCTTTTTTTCCTTTTTTTTCCGCTTGCGTCCGCCGCGCGCGTCTTTGATTTTTTTCCGCTTTTTTTACTTTTTTTTTTAGGCTTGCGTCCGCCGCGCGCGTCTTTGATTTTTTTCGCTTTTTTTTCTTTTTTTTTCCGCTTGCGTCCGCCGCGCGCGTCTTTGGTTTTTTTCATTTTTTTCCTTTTTTTTCCGCTTGCGTCCGCCGCGCGCGTCTTTGATTTTTTTTCGCTTTTTATCCTTTTTTTTCCGCTTGCGTCCGCCGCGCGCGTCTTTGATTTTTTTCGCTTTTTTTTTTTTTTCCGCTTGCGTCCGCCGCGCGCGTCTTTGATTTTTTTTCGCTTTCTTATTTTTTTTTTCCGCTTGCGTCCGCCGCGCGCGTGTTTGATTTTTTTTCGCTTTTTTTTTTTTTTCCGCTTGCGTCCGCCGCGCGCGTCTTTGATTTTTTTTCGCTTTTTTTCCTTTTTTTTTTCGCTTGCGTCCGCCGCGCGCGTCTTTGATTTTTTTCGCTTT
This sequence comes from Petrolisthes cinctipes, assembly GCA_033782935.1. NCBI lineage: Eukaryota > Metazoa > Arthropoda > Malacostraca > Decapoda > Porcellanidae > Petrolisthes > Petrolisthes cinctipes. Next base: position 56,825 of record JAWQEG010003260.1, on the reverse strand, counting down.
TTTTTCTTTTTTTTTCCGCTTGCGTCCGCCGCGCGCGTCTTTGATTTTTTTTCGCTTTTTTTTCTTTTTTTTTCCGCTTGCGTCCGCCGCGCGCGTCTTTGATTTTTTTCGCTTTTTTTTTTTTTTTTCCCGCTTGCGTCCGCCGCGCGCGTCTTTGATTTTTTTTCTCTTTTTTTTCTTTTTTTTTCCGCTTGCGTCCGCCGCGCGCGTCTTTGATTTTTTTTCGCTTTTTTTTCTCTTTTTTTCCGCTTGCGTCCGCCGCGCGCGTCTTTGATTTTTTTCGCTTTTTTTTTTTATTTTCCCGCTTGCGTCCGCCGCGCGCGTCTTTGATTTTTTTCTCTTTTTTTTCTTTTTTTCTCCGCTTGCGTCCGCCGCGCGCGTCTTTGATTTTTTTTCGCTTTTTTTTCTTTTTTTTTTCCGCTTGCGTCCGCCGCGCGCGTCTTTGATTTTTTTAGCTTTTTTTCCTTTTTTTTTCCGCTTGCGTCCGCCGCGCGCGTCTTTGATTTTTTTCTCTTTTTTTTTTTTCCCGCTTGCGTCCGCCGCGCGCGTCTTTGATTTTTTTTCGCTTTTTTTTCTTTTTTTCTCCGCTTGCGTCCGCCGCGCGCGTCTTTGATTTTTTTCGCTTTTTTTCCTTTTTTTTTCCGCTTGCGTCCGCCGCGCGCGTCTTTGATTTTTTTCTCTTTTTTTTTTTTCCCGCTTGCGTCCGCCGCGCGCGTCTTTGATTTTTTTTCGCTTTTTTTTCTTTATTTCTCCGCTTGCGTCCGCCGCGCGCGTCTTTGATTTTTTTCGCTTTTTTTTTTTTTTTTTTCCGCTTGCGTCCGCCGCGCGCGTCTTTGATTTTTTTTCGCTTTTTTTCCTTTTTTTTCCGCTTGCGTCCGCCGCGCGCGTCTTTGATTTTTTTCGCTTTTTTTTTTTTTTTCCGCTTGCGTCCGCCGCGCGCGTCTTTGATTTTTTTTCGCTTTCTTATTTTTTTTTTCCGCTTGCGTCCGCCGCGCGCGTGTTTGATTTTTTTTCGCTTTTTTTTTTTTTTCCGCTTGCGTCCGCCGCGCGCGTCTTTGATTTTTTTCGCTTTTTTTTCTTTTTTTTTCCGCTTGCGTCCGCCGCGCGCGTCTTTGATTTTTTTTCGCTTTTTTTTCTTTTTTTTTCCGCTTGCGTCCGCCGCGCGCGTCTTTGATTTTTTTCGCTTTTTTTTTTTTTTTTCCCGCTTGCGTCCGACGCGCGCGTCTTTGATTTTTTTTCTCTTTTTTTTCTTTTTTTTTCCGCTTGCGTCCGCCGCGCGCGTCTTTGATTTTTTTTCGCTTTTTTTTCTCTTTTTTTCCGCTTGCGTCCGCCGCGCGCGTCTTTGATTTTTTTCGCTTTTTTTTTTTATTTTCCCGCTTGCGTCCGCCGCGCGCGTCTTTGATTTTTTTCTCTTTTTTTTCTTTTTTTCTCCGCTTGCGTCCGCCGCGCGCGTCTTTGATTTTTTTTCGCTTTTTTTTCTTTTTTTTTTCCGCTTGCGTCCGCCGCGCGCGTCTTTGATTTTTTTAGCTTTTTTTCCTTTTTTTTTCCGCTTGCGTCCGCCGCGCGCGTCTTTGATTTTTTTCTCTTTTTTTTTTTTCCCGCTTGCGTCCGCCGCGCGCGTCTTTGATTTTTTTTCGCTTTTTTTTCTTTTTTTCTCCGCTTGCGTCCGCCGCGCGCGTCTTTGATTTTTTTCGCTTTTTTTCCTTTTTTTTTCCGCTTGCGTCCGCCGCGCGCGTCTTTGATTTTTTTCTCTTTTTTTTTTTTCCCGCTTGCGTCCGCCGCGCGCGTCTTTGATTTTTTTTCGCTTTTTTTTCTTTATTTCTCCGCTTGCGTCCGCCGCGCGCGTCTTTGATTTTTTTCGCTTTTTTTTTTTTTTTTTTCCGCTTGCGTCCGCCGCGCGCGTCTTTGATTTTTTTTCGCTTTTTTTCCTTTTTTTTCCGCTTGCGTCCGCCGCGCGCGTCTTTGATTTTTTTCGCTTTTTTTTTTTTTTTCCGCTTGCGTCCGCCGCGCGCGTCTTTGATTTTTTTTCGCTTTCTTATTTTTTTTTTCCGCTTGCGTCCGCCGCGCGCGTGTTTGATTTTTTTTCGCTTTTTTTTTTTTTTCCGCTTGCGTCCGCCGCGCGCGTCTTTGATTTTTTTTCGCTTCTTTTCTTTTTTTTTCCGCTTGCGTCCGCCGCGCGCGTCTTTGATTTTTTTTCGCTTTTTTTTCTTTTTTTTTCCGCTTGCGTCCGCCGCGCGCGTCTTTGATTTTTTTTCTCTTTTTTTTCTTTTTTTCTCCGCTTGCGTCCGCCGCGCGCGTCTTTGATTTTTTTCGCTTTTTTTTCTTTTTTTTTTCCGCTTGCGTCCGCCGCGCGCGTCTTTGATTTTTTTATCTTTTTTTCCTTTTTTTTTCCGCTTGCGTCCGCCGCGCGCGTCTTTGATTTTTTTCTCTTTTTTTTTTTCCCGCTTGCGTCCGCCGCGCGCGTCTTTGATTTTTTTCGCTTTTTTTCCTTTTTTTTTCCGCTTGCGTCCGCCGCGCGCGTCTTTGATTTTTTTCGTTTTTTTTTTTTTTTTTCCGCTTGCGTCCGCCGCGCGCGTCTTTGATTTTTTTTCGCTTTTTTTCCTTTTTTTTTCTGCTTGCGTCCGCCGCGCGCGTCTTTGATTTTTTTCGCTTTTTTTTTTTTTTTCCGCTTGCGTCCGCCGCGCGCGTCTTTGATTTTTTTTCGCTTTTTTTTCTTTTTTTTTCCGCTTGCGTCCGCCGCGCGCGTCTTTGATTTTTTTCCGCTTTTTTTTTTTCTTTTTTTTTTAGGCTTGTGTCCGCCGCGCGCGTCTTTGATTTTTTTCGCTTTCTTTTCTTTTTTTCTCCGCTTGCGTCCGCCGCGCGCGTCTTTGATTTTTTTCGCTTTTTTTTCTTTTTTTTTCCGCTTGCGTCCGCCGCGCGCGTCTTTGATTTTTTTCGCTTTTTTTCCTTTTTTTTTCCGCTTGCGTCCGCCGCGCGCGTCTTTGATTTTTTTCGCTTTTTTTTTTTATTTTCCCGCTTGCGTCCGCCGCGCGCGTCTTTGATTTTTTTTCTCTTTTTTTTCTTTTTTTCTCCGCTTGCGTCCGCCGCGCGCGTCTTTGATTTTTTTTCGCTTTTTTTTCTTTTTTTTTTCCGCTTGCGTCCGCCGCGCGCGTCTTTGATTTTTTTCCGCTTTTTTTTTTTCTTTTTTTTTTAGGCTTGTGTCCGCCGCGCGCGTCTTTGATTTTTTTCGCTTTCTTTTCTTTTTTTCTCCGCTTGCGTCCGCCGCGCGCGTCTTTGATTTTTTTCGCTTTTTTTTCTTTTTTTTTCCGCTTGCGTCCGCCGCGCGCGTCTTTGATTTTTTTCGCTTTTTTTCCTTTTTTTTTCCGCTTGCGTCCGCCGCGCGCGTCTTTGATTTTTTTCACTTTTTTTTCTTATTTTCCCGCTTGCGTCCGCCACGCGCGTCTTTGATTTTTTTTCGCTTTTTTTTCTTTTTTTCTCCGCTTGCGTCCGCCGCGCGCGTCTTTGATTTTTTTTCGCTTTTTTTTCTTTTTTTTTTCCGCTTGCGTCCGCCGCGCGCGTCTTTGATTTTTTTAGCTTTTTTTCCTTGTTTTTTCCGCTTGCGTCCGCCGCGCGCGTCTTTGATTTTTTTCTCTTTTTTTTTTTTCCCGCTTGCGTCCGCCGCGCGCGTCTTTGATTTTTTTTCGCTTTTTTTTCTTTTTTTCTCCGCTTGCGTCCGCCGCGCGCGTCTTTGATTTTTTTCGCTTTTTTTTCTTTTTTTTTCCGCTTGCGTCCGCCTCGCGCGTCTTTGATTTTTTTCGCTTTTTTTCCTTTTTTTTCCGCTTGCGTCCGCCGCGCGCGTCTTTGATTTTTTTCCGCTTTTTTTTCTTTTTTTTTTAGGCTTGCGTCCGCCGCGCGCGTCTTTGATTTTTTTCGCTTTTTTTTCTTTTTTTTTCCGCTTGCGTCCGCCGCGCGCGTCTTTGGTTTTTTTCATTTTTTTTTTTTTTTTTTCCGCTTGCGTCCGCCGCGCGCGTCTTTGATTTTTTTTCGCTTTTTTTCCTTTTTTTTCCGCTTGCGTCCGCCGCGCGCGTCTTTGATTTTTTTCGCTTTTTTTTTTTTTTTCCGCTTGCGTCCGCCGCGCGCGTCTTTGATTTTTTTTCGCTTTCTTATTTTTTTTTTCCGCTTGCGTCCGCCGCGCGCGTGTTTGATTTTTTTTCGCTTTTTTTTTTTTTTCCGCTTGCGTCCGCCGCGCGCGTCTTTGATTTTTTTTCGCTTTTTTTCCTTTTTTTTTTCGCTTGCGTCCGCCGCGCGCGTCTTTGATTTTTTTCGCTTTTTTTTCTTTTTTTTTCCGCTTGCGTCCGCCGCGCGCGTCTTTGATTTTTTTTCGCTTTTTTTTCTTTTTTTTTCCGCTTGCGTCCGCCGCGCGCGTCTTTGATTTTTTTCGCTTTTTTTTTTTTTTTTCCCGCTTGCGTCCGCCGCGCGCGTCTTTGATTTTTTTTCTCTTTTTTTTCTTTTTTTTTCCGCTTGCGTCCGCCGCGCGCGTCTTTGATTTTTTTTCGCTTTTTTTTCTCTTTTTTTCCGCTTGCGTCCGCCGCGCGCGTCTTTGATTTTTTTCGCTTTTTTTTTTTATTTTCCCGCTTGCGTCCGCCGCGCGCGTCTTTGATTTTTTTTCTCTTTTTTTTCTTTTTTTCTCCGCTTGCGTCCGCCGCGCGCGTCTTTGATTTTTTTTCGCTTTTTTTTCTTTTTTTTTTCCGCTTGCGTCCGCCGCGCGCGTCTTTGATTTTTTTAGCTTTTTTTCCTTTTTTTTTCCGCTTGCGTCCGCCGCGCGCGTCTTTGATTTTTTTCTCTTTTTTTTTTTTCCCGCTTGCGTCCGCCGCGCGCGTCTTTGATTTTTTTTCGCTTTTTTTTCTTTTTTTCTCCGCTTGCGTCCGCCGCGCGCGTCTTTGATTTTTTTCGCTTTTTTTCCTTTTTTATTCCGCTTGCGTCCGCCGCGCGCGTCTTTGATTTTTTTCTCTTTTTTTTTTTCCCCGCTTGCGTCCGCCGCGCGCGTCTTTGATTTTTTTTCGCTTTTTTTTCTTTTTTTCTCCGCTTGCGTCCGCCGCGCGCGTCTTTGATTTTTTTCGCTTTTTTTTCTTTTTTTTTCCGCTTGCATCCGCCGCGCGCGTCTTTGATTTTTTTTCGCTTTTTTTCCTTTTTTTTCCGCTTGCGTCCGCCGCGCGCGTCTTTGATTTTTTTCGCTTTTTTTTTTTTTTTCCGCTTGCGTCCGCCGCGCGCGTCTTTGATTTTTTTTCGCTTTCTTATTTTTTTTTTCCGCTTGCGTCCGCCGCGCGCGTGTTTGATTTTTTTTCGCTTTTTTTTTTTTTTCCGCTTGCGTCCGCCGCGCGCGTCTTTGATTTTTTTTCGCTTCTTTTCTTTTTTTTTCCGCTTGCGTCCGCCGCGCGCGTCTTTGATTTTTTTTCGCTTTTTTTTCTTTTTTTTTCCGCTTGCGTCCGCCGCGCGCGTCTTTGATTTTTTTTCTCTTTTTTTTCTTTTTTTCTCCGCTTGCGTCCGCCGCGCGCGTCTTTGATTTTTTTCGCTTTTTTTTCTTTTTTTTTCCGCTTGCGTCCGCCGCGCGCGTCTTTGATTTTTTTATCTTTTTTTCCTTTTTTTTTCCGCTTGCGTCCGCCGCGCGCGTCTTTGATTTTTTTCTCTTTTTTTTTTTCCCGCTTGCGTCCGCCGCGCGCGTCTTTGATTTTTTTCGCTTTTTTTCCTTTTTTTTTCCGCTTGCGTCCGCCGCGCGCGTCTTTGATTTTTTTCGTTTTTTTTTTTTTTTTTCCGCTTGCGTCCGCCGCGCGCGTCTTTGATTTTTTTTCGCTTTTTTTCCTTTTTTTTTCTGCTTGCGTCCGCCGCGCGCGTCTTTGATTTTTTTCGCTTTTTTTTTTTTTTTCCGCTTGCGTCCGCCGCGCGCGTCTTTGATTTTTTTTCGCTTTTTTTTCTTTTTTTCTCCGCTTGCGTCCGCCGCGCGCGTCTTTGATTTTTTTCGCTTTTTTTTCTTTTTTTTCCGCTTGCGTCCGCCGCGCGCGTCTTTGATTTTTTTCGCTTTTTTTCCTTTTTTTTTCCGCTTGCGTCCGCCGCGCGCGTCTTTGATTTTTTTCGCTTTTTTTTTTTTTTCTCCCGCTTGCGTCCGCCGCGCGCGTCTTTGATTTTTTTTCTCTTTTTTTTCTTTTTTTCTCCGCTTGCGTCCGCCGCGCGCGTCTTTGATTTTTTTCGCTTTTTTTACTTTTTTTTTCCGCTTGCGTCCGCCGCGCGCGTCTTTGATTTTTTTCGCTTTCTTTCCTTTTTTTTTCCGCTTGCGTCCGCCGCGCGCGTCTTTGATTTTTTTCGCTTTTTTTTTTTTTTTTCCACTTGCGTCCGCCGCGCGCGTCTTTGATTTTTTTTCGCTTTTTTTCCTTTTTTTTTTCGCTTGCGTCCGCCGCGCGCGTCTTTGATTTTTTTCGCTTTTTTTTCTTTTTTTTTCCGCTTGCGTCCGCCGCGCGCGTCTTTGATTTTTTTTTGCTTTTTTTTCTTTTTTTTTCCGCTTGCGTCCGCCGCGCGCGTCTTTGATTTTTTTCGCTTTTTTTTTTTATTTTCCCGCTTGCGTCCGCCGCGCGCGTCTTTGATTTTTATTCTCTTTTTTTTCTTTTTTTTTCCGCTTGCGTCCGCCGCGCGCGTCTTTGATTTTTTTTCGCTTTTTTTTCTTTTTTTTTCCGCTTGCGTCCGCCGCGCGCGTCTTTGATTTTTTTCGCTTTTTTTCCTTTTTTTTTCCGCTTGCGTCCGCCGCGCGCGTCTTTGATTTTTTTCTCTTTTTTTTTTTTCCCGCTTGCGTCCGCCGCGCGCGTCTTTGATTTTTTTTCGCTTTTTTTTCTTTTTTTCTCCGCTTGCGTCCGCCGCGCGCGTCTTTGATTTTTTTCGCTTTTTTTTCTTTTTTTTTCCGATTGCGTCCGCCTCGCGCGTCTTTGATTTTTTTCGCTTTTTTTCCTTTTTTTTCCGCTTGCGTCCGCCGCGCGCGTCTTTGATTTTTTTCGCTTTTTTTTTTTTTTTTCCCGCTTGCGTCCGCCGCGCGCGTCTTTGATTTTTTTTCGCTTTTTTTTCTTTTTTTCTCCGCTTGCGTCCGCCGCGCGCGTCTTTGATTTTTTTCGCTTTTTTTTCTTTTTTTTTCCGCTTGCGTCCGCCGCGCGCGTCTTTGATTTTTTTCGCTTTTTTTCCTTTTTTTTTCCGCTTGCGTCCGCCGCGCGCGTCTTTGATTTTTTTCGTTTTTTTTTTTTTTTTTTTCCGCTTGCCTCCGCCGCGCGCGTCTTTGATTTTTTTTCGCTTTTTTTCCTTTTTATTTTCCGCTTGCGTCCGCCGCGCGCGTCTTTGATTTTTTTCGCTTTTTTTTTTTTTTCCGCTTGCGTCCGCCGCGCGCGTCTTTGATTTTTTTTCGCTTTTTTTTCTTTTTTTCTCCGCTTGCGTCCGCCGCGCGCGTCTTTGATTTTTTTCGCTTTTTTTTCTTTTTTTTTCCGCTTGCGTCCGCCGCGCGCGTCTTTGATTTTTTTCGCTTTTTTTCCTTTTTTTTTCCGCTTGCGTCCGCCGCGCGCGTCTTTGATTTTTTTCGCTTTTTTTTTTTTTTCTCCCGCTTGCGTCCGCCGCGCGCGTCTTTGATTTTTTTTCTCTTTTTTTTCTTTTTTTCTCCGCTTGCGTCCGCCGCGCGCGTCTTTGATTTTTTTCGCTTTTTTTACTTTTTTTTTCCGCTTGCGTCCGCCGCGCGCGTCTTTGATTTTTTTCGCTTTCTTTCCTTTTTTTTTCCGCTTGCGTCCGCCGCGCGCGTCTTTGATTTTTTTCGCTTTTTTTTTTTTTTTTCCGCTTGCGTCCGCCGCGCGCGTCTTTGATTTTTTTTCGCTTTTTTTCCTTTTTTTTTTCGCTTGCGTCCGCCGCGCGCGTCTTTGATTTTTTTCGCTTTTTTTTTTTTTTTTCCGCTTGCGTCCGCTGCGCGCGTCTTTGATTTTTTTTCGCTTTTTTTTCTTTTTTTCTCCGCTTGCGTCCGCCGCGCGCGTCTTTGATTTTTTTCGCTTTTTTTTCTTTTTTTTTCCGCTTGCGTCCGCCACGCGCGTCTTTGATTTTTTTCGCTTTTTTTCCTTTTTTTTCCGCTTGCGTCCGCCGCGCGCGTCTTTCATTTTTTTCGCTTTTTTTTTTTTTTTCCCCGCTTGCGTCCGCCGCGCGCGTCTTTGATTTTTTTTCGCTTTTTTTCCTTTTTTTTTCCGCTTGCGTCCGCCGCGCGCGTCTTTGATTTTTTTCGCTTTTTTTTTTTTTTTCCGCTTGCGTCCGCCGCGCGCGTCTTTGATTTTTTTTCGCTTTTTTTTCTTTTTTTCTCCGCTTGCGTCCGCCGCGCGCGTCTTTGATTTTTTTCGCTTTTTTTTCTTTTTTTTTCTGCTTGCGTCCGCCGCGCGCGTCTTTGATTTTTTTCGCTTTTTTTCCTTTTTTTTTCCGCTTGCGTCCGCCGCGCGCGTTTTTGATTTTTTTCGCTTTTTTTTTTTTTTCTCCCGCTTGCGTCCGCCGCGCGCGTCTTTGATTTTTTTTCTCTTTTTTTTCTTTTTTTCTCCGCTTGCGTCCGCCGCGCGCGTCTTTGATTTTTTTAGCTTTTTTTTCTTCTTTTTTTCCGCTTGCGTCCGCCGCGCGCGTCTTTGATTTTTTTCGCTTTTTTTCCTTTTTTTTCCGCTTGCGTCCGCCGCGCACGTCTTTGATTTTTTTCGCTTTTTTTTTTTTTTTTTTCCGCTTGCGTCCGCCGCACGCGTCTTTGATTTTTTTTCCCTTTTTTTCCTATTTTTTTCCGCTTGCGTCCGCCGCGTGCGTCTTTGATTTTTTTCGCTTTTTTTTTTTTTTTTCCGCTTGCGTCCGCCGCGCGCGTCTTTGCTTTTTTTTCTTTTTTTCTCCGCTTGCGTCCGCCGCGCGCGTCTTTGATTTTTTTCGCTTTTTTTTCTTTTTTTTTCCGCTTGCGTCCGCCGCGCGCGTCTTTGATTTTTTTCGCTTTTTTTCCTTTTTTTTCCGCTTGCGTCCGCCGCGCGCGTCTTTGATTTTTTTCGCTTTTTTTTTTTTTTTCCCCGCTTGCGTCCGCCGCACGCGTCTTTGATTTTTTTTCTCTTTTTTTTCTTTTTTGCTCCGCTTGCATCCGCCGCGCGCGTCTTTGATTTTTTTCGCTTTTTTTTCTTCTTTTTTTCCGCTTGCGTCCGCCGCGCGCGTCTTTGATTTTTTTAGCTTTTTTTCCTTTTTTTTTCCGCTTGCGTCCGCCGCGCGCGTCTTTGATTTTTTTCGCTTTTTTATTTTTTTTTCCCGCTTGCGTCCGCCGCGCGCGTCTTTGATTTTTTTTCTCTTTTTTTTCTTTTTTTCTCCGCTTGCGTCCGCCGCGCGCGTCTTTGATTTTTTTCGCTTTTTTTTCTATTTTTTTCCGCTTGCGTCCGCCGCGCGCGTCTTTGATTTTGTTTGCCTTTTATCCTATTTTTTTCCGCTTGCGTCCGCCGCGCGCGTCTTTGATTTTTTTCGCTTTTTTTTTATTTTTTCCCGCTTGCGTCCGCCGCGCGCGTCTTTGATTTTTTTTCTTTTTTTTCTTTTTTTCTCCGCTTGCGTCCGCCGCGCGCGTCTTTGATTTTTTTCGCTTTTTTTTCTTTTTTTTTCCGCTTGCGTCCGCCACGCGCGTCTTTGATTTTTTTTCGCTTTTTTTCCTTTTTTTTTCCGCTTGCGTCCGCCGCGCGCGTCTTTGATTTTTTTTCGCTTTTTTTTCTTTTTTTTCCCGCTTGCGTCCGCCGCGCGCGTCTTTGATTTTTTTTCGCTTTAATTTCTTTTTTTTTCCGCTTGCGTCCGCCGCGCACGTCTTTGATTTTTTTTCCCTTTTTTTTTTCTTTTTTTTTCCGCTTGCGTCCGCCGCGCGCGTCTTTGATTTTTTTTCGCTTTTTTTTCTTTTTTTTTCCGCTTGCGTCCGCCGCGCGCGTCTTTGATTTTTTTCCGCTTTTTTTTTTTCTTTTTTTTTTAGGCTTGTGTCCGCCGCGCGCGTCTTTGATTTTTTTCGCTTTCTTTTCTTTTTTTCTCCGCTTGCGTCCGCCGCGCGCGTCTTTGATTTTTTTCGCTTTTTTTTCTTTTTTTTTCCGCTTGCGTCCGCCGCGCGCGTCTTTGATTTTTTTCGCTTTTTTTCCTTTTTTTTTCCGCTTGCGTCCGCCGCGCGCGTCTTTGATTTTTTTCGCTTTTTTTTTTTATTTTCCCGCTTGCGTCCGCCGCGCGCGTCTTTGATTTTTTTTCTCTTTTTTTTCTTTTTTTCTCCGCTTGCGTCCGCCGCGCGCGTCTTTGATTTTTTTTCGCTTTTTTTTCTTTTTTTTTTCCGCTTGCGTCCGCCGCGCGCGTCTTTGATTTTTTTAGCTTTTTTTCCTTTTTTTTTCCGCTTGCGTCCGCCGCGCGCGTCTTTGATTTTTTTCTCTTTTTTTTTTTTCCCGCTTGCGTCCGCCGCGCGCGTCTTTGATTTTTTTTGGTTTTTTTTTCTTTTTTTCTCCGCTTGCGTCCGCCGCACGCGTCTTTGATTTTTTTCGCTTTTTTTTCTTTTTTTTTCCGTTTGCGTCCGCCTCGCGCGTCTTTGATTTTTTTCGCTTTTTTTCCTTTTTTTTCCGCTTGCGTCCGCCGCGCGCGTCTTTGATTTTTTTCCGCTTTTTTTTCTTTTTTTTTTAGGCTTGCGTCCGCCGCGCGCGTCTTTGATTTTTTTCGCTTTTTTTTCTTTTTTTTTCCGCTTGCGTCCGCCGCGCGCGTCTTTTGTTTTTTTCGTTTTTTTTTTTTTTTTCCGCTTGCGTCCGCCGCGCGCGTCTTTGATTTTTTTTCGCTTTTTTTCCTTTTTTTTCCGCTTGCGTCCGCCGCGCGCGTCTTTGATTTTTTTCGCTTTTTTTTTTTTTTTTCCCGCTTGCGTCCGCCGCGCGCGTCTTTGATTTTCTTTCTCTTTTTTTTCTTTTTTTCTCCGCTTGCGTCCGCTGCGCGCGTCTTTGATTCTTTTCGCTTTTTTTTCTTTTTTTTTCCGCTTGCGTCCGCGGCGCGCGTCTTTGATTTTTTTTCGCTTTTTTTTTTTTTTTTCCGCTTGCGTCCGCCGCGCGCGTCTTTGATTTTTTTTCGCTTTCTTATTTTTTTTTTCCGCTTGCGTCCGCCGCTCGCGTGTTTGATTTTTTTTCGCTTTTTTTTTTTTTCCGCTTGCGTCCGCCGCGCGCGTCTTTGATTTTTTTTCGCTTCTTTTCTTTTTTTTTCCGCTTGCGTCCGCCGCGCGCGTCTTTGATTTTTTTTCGCTTTTTTTTCTTTTTTTTTCCGCTTGCGTCCGCCGCGCGCGTCTTTGATTTTTTTTCTCTTTTTTTTCTTTTTTTCTCCGCTTGCGTCCTCCGCGCGCGTCTTTGATTTTTTTCGCTTTTTTTTCTTTTTTTTTTTCCGCTTGCGTCCGCCGCGCGCGTCTTTGATTTTTTTATCTTTTTTTCCTTTTTTTTTCCGCTTGCGTCCGTCGCGCGCGTCTTTGAATTTTTTCTCTTTTTTTTTTTCCCGCTTGCGTCCGCCGCGCGCGTCTTTGATTTTTTTTCGCTTTTTTTTCTTTTTTTCTCCGCTTGCGTCCGCCGCGCGCGTCTGTGATTTTTTTCGCTTTTTTTTCTTTTTTTTTCCGCTTGCGTCCGCCGCGCGCGTCTTTGATTTTTTTCGCTTTTTTTCCTTTTTTTTTCCGCTTGCGTCCGCCGCGCGCGTCTTTGATTTTTTTCGCTTTTTTTTTTTTTTCTCCCGCTTGCGTCCGCCGCGCGCGTCTTTGATTTTTTTTCTCTTTTTTTTCTTTTTTTCTCCGCTTGCGTCCGCCGCGCGCGTCTTTGATTTTTTTAGCTTTTTTTTCTTCTTTTTTTCCGCTTGCGTCCGCCGCGCGCGTCTTTGATTTTTTTCGCTTTTTTTCCTTTTTTTTCCGCTTGCGTCCGCCGCACACGTCTTTGATTTTTTTCGCTTTTTTTTTTTTTTTTCCGCTTGCGTCCGCCGCACGCGTCTTTGATTTTTTTTCCCTTTTTTTTCCTTTTTTTCTCCGCTTGCGTCCGCCGCGTGCGTCTTTGATTTTTTTCGCTTTTTTTTTTTTTTTCCGCTTGCGTCCGCCGCGCGCGTCTTTGCTTTTTTTTCTTTTTTTCTCCGCTTGCGTCCGCCGCGCGCGTCTTTGATTTTTTTTCGCTTTTTTTTCTTTTTTTTTCCGCTTGCGTCCGCCGCGCGCGTCTTTGATTTTTTTCGCTTTTTTTCCTTTTTTTTCCGCTTGCGTCCGCCGCGCGCGTCTTTGATTTTTTTCGCTTTTTTTTTTTTTTCCCCCGCTTGCGTCCGCCGCGCGCGTCTTTGATTTTTTTTCTCTTTTTTATCTTTTTTTCTCCGCTTGCGTCCGCCGCGCGCGTCTTTGATTTTTTTAGCTTTTTTTTCTTCTTTTTTTCCGCTTGCGTCCGCCGCGCGCGTCTTTGATTTTTTTAGCTTTTTTTCCTTTTTTTTTCCGCTTGCGTCCGCCGCGCGCGTCTTTGATTTTTTTCTCTTTTATTTTTTTTTCCGCTTGCGTCCGCCGCGCGCGTCTTTGATTTTTTTTCTCTTTTTTTTCTTTTTTCTCCGCTTGCGTCCGCCGCGCGCGTCTTTGATTTTTTTCGCTTTTTTTTCTTTTTTTTCCGCTTGCGTCCGCCGCGCGCGTCTTTGATTTTTTTCGCTTTTTTTTCTTTTTTTTCCGCTTGCGTCCGCCGCGCGCGTCTTTGATTTTTTTCGCTTTTTTTTCTTTTTTTTTCCGCTTGCGTCCGCCGCGCGCGTCTTTGATTTTTTTCGCTTTTTTTCCTTTTTTTTTCCGCTTGCGTCCGCCGCGCGCGTCTTTGATTTTTTTCGCTTTTTTTTTTTTTTTCCCGCTTGCGTCCGCCGCGCGCGTCTTTGATTTTTTTTCTTTTTTTTCTTTTTTTCTCCGCTTGCGTCTGCCGCGCGCGTCTTTGATTTTTTTCGCTTTTTTTTCTTTTTTTTTCCGCTTGTGTCCGCCACGCGCGTATTTGATTTTTTTTAGGTTTTTTTCCTTTTTTTTTCCGCTTGCGTCCGCCGCGCGCGTCTTTGATTTTTTTTTGCTTTTTTTTCTTTTTTTTCCCGCTTGCGTCCGCCGCGCGCGTCTTTGATTTTTTTTCGCTTTAAATTCTTTTTTTTTCCGCTTGCGTCCGCCTCGCGCGTCTTTGATTTTTTTTCCCTTTTTTTTTTCTTTTTTTTCCGCTTGCGTCCGCCGCGCGCGTCTTTGATTTTTTTTTCGCTTTTTTTTCTTTTTTTTTCCGCTTGCGTCCGCCGCGCGCGTCTTTGATTTTTTTCCGCTTTTTTTTTTTCTTTTTTTTTTAGGCTTGCGTCCGCCGCGCGCGTCTTTGATTTTTTTCGCTTTTTTTTCTTTTTTTTTTCCGCTTGCGTCCGCCGCGCGCGTCTTTGATTTTTTTCGTTTTTTTTTTTTTTTTTTTTCCGCTTGCGTCCGCCGCGCGCGTCTTTGATTTGTTTTCGCTTTTTTTCCTTTTTTTTTCCGCTTGCGTCCGTCGCGCGCGTCTTTGATTTTTTTCGCTTTTTTTTTTTTTTTTCGCTTGCGTCCGCCGCGCGCATCTTTGATTTTTTTTCTCTTTTTTTTCTTTTTTTCTCCGCTTGCGTCCGCCGCGCGCGTCTTTGATTTTTTTCGTTTTTTTTTCTTTTTTTTTCCGCTTGCGTCCGCCGCGCGCGTCTTTGATTTTTTTCGCTTTTTTTTCTTTTTTTTTCCGCTTGCGTCCGCCGCGCGCGTCTTTGATTTTTTTCGCTTTTTTTCCTTTTTTTTTCCGCTTGCGTCCGCCGCGCGCGTCTTTGATTTTTTTCGCTTTTTTTTTTTTTTCTCCCGCTTGCGTCCGCCGCGCGCGTCTTTGATTTTTTTTCTCTTTTTTTTCTTTTTTTCTCCGCTTGCGTCCGCCGCGCGCGTCTTTGATTTTTTTCGCTTTTTTTACTTTTTTTTTCCGCTTGCGTCCGCCGCGCGCGTCTTTGATTTTTTTCGCTTTCTTTCCTTTTTTTTTCCGCTTGCGTCCGCCGCGCGCGTCTTTGATTTTTTTCGCTTTTTTTTTTTTTTTTCCGCTTGCGTCCGCCGCGCGCGTCTTTGATTTTTTTTCGCTTTTTTTCCTTTTTTTTTTCGCTTGCGTCCGCCGCGCGCGTCTTTGATTTTTTTCGCTTTTTTTTTTTTTTTTCCGCTTGCGTCCGCTGCGCGCGTCTTTGATTTTTTTTCGCTTTTTTTTCTTTTTTTCTCCGCTTGCGTCCGCCGCGCGCGTCTTTGATTTTTTTCGCTTTTTTTTCTTTTTTTTTCCGCTTGCGTCCGCCACGCGCGTCTTTGATTTTTTTCGCTTTTTTTCCTTTTTTTTCCGCTTGCGTCCGCCGCGCGCGTCTTTCATTTTTTTCGCTTTTTTTTTTTTTTTCCCCGCTTGCGTCCGCCGCGCGCGTCTTTGATTTTTTTTCGCTTTTTTTCCTTTTTTTTTCCGCTTGCGTCCGCCGCGCGCGTCTTTGATTTTTTTCGCTTTTTTTTTTTTTTTCCGCTTGCGTCCGCCGCGCGCGTCTTTGATTTTTTTTCGCTTTTTTTTCTTTTTTTCTCCGCTTGCGTCCGCCGCGCGCGTCTTTGATTTTTTTCGCTTTTTTTTCTTTTTTTTTCTGCTTGCGTCCGCCGCGCGCGTCTTTGATTTTTTTCGCTTTTTTTCCTTTTTTTTTCCGCTTGCGTCCGCCGCGCGCGTTTTTGATTTTTTTCGCTTTTTTTTTTTTTTCTCCCGCTTGCGTCCGCCGTGCGCGTCTTTGATTTTTTTTCTCTTTTTTTTCTTTTTTTCTCCGCTTGCGTCCGCCGCGCGCGTCTTTGATTTTTTTAGCTTTTTTTTCTTCTTTTTTTCCGCTTGCGTCCGCCGCGCGCGTCTTTGATTTTTTTCGCTTTTTTTCCTTTTTTTTCCGCTTGCGTCCGCCGCGCACGTCTTTGATTTTTTTCGCTTTTTTTTTTTTTTTTTTTCCGCTTGCGTCCGCCGCACGCGTCTTTGATTTTTTTTCCCTTTTTTTCCTTTTTTTTTCCGCTTGCGTCCGCCGCGTGCGTCTTTGATTTTTTTCGCTTTTTTTTTTTTTTTTCCGCTTGCGTCCGCCGCGCGCGTCTTTGCTTTTTTTTCTTTTTTTCTCCGCTTGCGTCCGCCGCGCGCGTCTTTGATTTTTTTCGCTTTTTTTTCTTTTTTTTTCCGCTTGCGTCCGCCGCGCGCGTCTTTGATTTTTTTCGCTTTTTTTCCTTTTTTTTCCGCTTGCGTCCGCCGCGCGCGTCTTTGATTTTTTTCGCTTTTTTTTTTTTTTTCCCCGCTTGCGTCCGCCGCACGCGTCTTTGATTTTTTTTCTCTTTTTTTTCTTTTTTGCTCCGCTTGCATCCGCCGCGCGCGTCTTTGATTTTTTTTCGCTTTTTTTTCTTCTTTTTTTCCGCTTGCGTCCGCCGCGCGCGTCTTTGATTTTTTTAGCTTTTTTTCCTTTTTTTTTCCGCTTGCGTCCGCCGCGCGCGTCTTTGATTTTTTTCGCTTTTTTATTTTTTTTTCCCGCTTGCGTCCGCCGCGCGCGTCTTTGATTTTTTTTCTCTTTTTTTTCTTTTTTTCTCCGCTTGCGTCCGCCGCGCGCGTCTTTGATTTTGTTTGCCTTTTATCCTATTTTTTTCCGCTTGCGTCCGCCGCGCGCGTCTTTGATTTTTTTCGCTTTTTTTTTATTTTTTCCCGCTTGCGTCCGCCGCGCGCGTCTTTGATTTTTTTTCTTTTTTTTCTTTTTTTCTCCGCTTGCGTCCGCCGCGCGCGTCTTTGATTTTTTTCGCTTTTTTTTCTTTTTTTTTCCGCTTGCGTCCGCCACGCGCGTCTTTGATTTTTTTTCGCTTTTTTTCCTTTTTTTTTCCGCTTGCGTCCGCCGCGCGCGTCTTTGATTTTTTTTCGCTTTTTTTTCTTTTTTTTCCCGCTTGCGTCCGCCGCGCGCGTCTTTGATTTTTTTTCGCTTTAATTTCTTTTTTTTTCCGCTTGCGTCCGCCGCGCACGTCTTTGATTTTTTTTCCCTTTTTTTTTTCTTTTTTTTTCCGCTTGCGTCCGCCGCGCGCGTCTTTGATTTTTTTTCGCTTTTTTTTCTTTTTTTTTCCGCTTGCGTCCGCCGCGCGCGTCTTTGATTTTTTTCCGCTTTTTTTTTTTCTTTTTTTTTTAGGCTTGTGTCCGCCGCGCGCGTCTTTGATTTTTTTCGCTTTCTTTTCTTTTTTTCTCCGCTTGCGTCCGCCGCGCGCGTCTTTGATTTTTTTCTCTTTTTTTTCTTTTTTTTTCCGCTTGCGTCCGCCGCGCGCGTCTTTGATTTTTTTCGCTTTTTTTCCTTTTTTTTCCGCTTGCGTCCGCCGCACGCGTCTTTGATTTTTTTCGCTTTTTTTTCTTTTTTTTTCCGTTTGCGTCCGCCTCGCGCGTCTTTGATTTTTTTCGCTTTTTTTCCTTTTTTTTCCGCTTGCGTCCGCCGCGCGCGTCTTTGATTTTTTTCCGCTTTTTTTTCTTTTTTTTTTAGGCTTGCGTCCGCCGCGCGCGTCTTTGATTTTTTTCGCTTTTTTTTCTTTTTTTTTCCGCTTGCGTCCGCCGCGCGCGTCTTTTGTTTTTTTCGTTTTTTTTTTTTTTTTCCGCTTGCGTCCGCCGCGCGCGTCTTTGATTTTTTTTCGCTTTTTTTCCTTTTTTTTCCGCTTGCGTCCGCCGCGCGCGTCTTTGATTTTTTTCGCTTTTTTTTTTTTTTTTCCCGCTTGCGTCCGCCGCGCGCGTCTTTGATTTTCTTTCTCTTTTTTTTCTTTTTTTCTCCGCTTGCGTCCGCTGCGCGCGTCTTTGATTCTTTTCGCTTTTTTTTCTTTTTTTTTCCGCTTGCGTCCGCGGCGCGCGTCTTTGATTTTTTTTCGCTTTTTTTTTTTTTTTCCGCTTGCGTCCGCCGCGCGCGTCTTTGATTTTTTTTCGCTTTCTTATTTTTTTTTTCCGCTTGCGTCCGCCGCTCGCGTGTTTGATTTTTTTTCGCTTTTTTTTTTTTCCGCTTGCGTCCGCCGCGCGCGTCTTTGATTTTTTTTCGCTTCTTTTCTTTTTTTTTCCGCTTGCGTCCGCCGCGCGCGTCTTTGATTTTTTTTCGCTTTTTTTTCTTTTTTTTTCCGCTTGCGTCCGCCGCGCGCGTCTTTGATTTTTTTTCTCTTTTTTTTCTTTTTTTCTCCGCTTGCGTCCGCCGCGCGCGTCTTTGATTTTTTTCGCTTTTTTTTCTTTTTTTTTTCCGCTTGCGTCCGCCGCGCGCGTCTTTGATTTTTTTATCTTTTCTTCCTTTTTTTTTCCGCTTGCGTCCGTCGCGCGCGTCTTTGAATTTTTTCTCTTTTTTTTTTTCCCGCTTGCGTCCGCCGCGCGCGTCTTTGATTTTTTTTCGCTTTTTTTTCTTTTTTTCTCCGCTTGCGTCCGCCGCGCGCGTCTGTGATTTTTTTCGCTTTTTTTTCTTTTTTTTTCCGCTTGCGTCCGCCGCGCGCGTCTTTGATTTTTTTCGCTTTTTTTTCCTTTTTTTTTCCGCTTGCGTCCGCCGCGCGCGTCTTTGATTTTTTTCGCTTTTTTTTTTTTTTCTCCCGCTTGCGTCCGCCGCGCGCGTCTTTGATTTTTTTTCTCTTTTTTTTCTTTTTTTCTCCGCTTGCGTCCGCCGCGCGCGTCTTTGATTTTTTTAGCTTTTTTTTCTTCTTTTTTTCCGCTTGCGTCCGCCGCGCGCGTCTTTGATTTTTTTCGCTTTTTTTCCTTTTTTTTCCGCTTGCGTCCGCCGCACACGTCTTTGATTTTTTTCGCTTTTTTTTTTTTTTTTCCGCTTGCGTCCGCCGCACGCGTCTTTGATTTTTTTTCCCTTTTTTTCCTTTTTTTCTCCGCTTGCGTCCGCCGCGTGCGTCTTTGATTTTTTTCGCTTTTTTTTTTTTTTTTCCGCTTGCGTCCGCCGCGCGCGTCTTTGCTTTTTTTTCTTTTTTTCTCCGCTTGCGTCCGCCGCGCGCGTCTTTGATTTTTTTTCGCTTTTTTTTCTTTTTTTTTCCGCTTGCGTCCGCCGCGCGCGTCTTTGATTTTTTTCGCTTTTTTTCCTTTTTTTTCCGCTTGCGTCCGCCGCGCGCGTCTTTGATTTTTTTCGCTTTTTTTTTTTTTTCCCCCGCTTGCGTCCGCCGCGCGCGTCTTTGATTTTTTTTCTCTTTTTTATCTTTTTTTCTCCGCTTGCGTCCGCCGCGCGCGTCTTTGATTTTTTTAGCTTTTTTTTCTTCTTTTTTTCCGCTTGCGTCCGCCGCGCGCGTCTTTGATTTTTTTAGCTTTTTTTCCTTTTTTTTTCCGCTTGCGTCCGCCGCGCGCGTCTTTGATTTTTTTCTCTTTTATTTTTTTTTCCGCTTGCGTCCGCCGCGCGCGTCTTTGATTTTTTTTCTCTTTTTTTTCTTTTTTTCTCCGCTTGCGTCCGCCGCGCGCGTCTTTGATTTTTTTCGCTTTTTTTTCTTTTTTTTCCGCTTGCGTCCGCCGCGCGCGTCTTTGATTTTTTTCGCTTTTTTTTCTTTTTTTTCCGCTTGCGTCCGCCGCGCGCGTCTTTGATTTTTTTCGCTTTTTTTTCTTTTTTTTTCCGCTTGCGTCCGCCGCGCGCGTCTTTGATTTTTTTCGCTTTTTTTCCTTTTTTTTTCCGCTTGCGTCCGCCGCGCGCGTCTTTGATTTTTTTCGCTTTTTTTTTTTTTTTCCCGCTTGCGTCCGCCGCGCGCGTCTTTGATTTTTTTTCTTTTTTTTCTTTTTTTCTCCGCTTGCGTCTGCCGCGCGCGTCTTTGATTTTTTTCGCTTTTTTTTCTTTTTTTTTCCGCTTGTGTCCGCCACGCGCGTATTTGATTTTTTTTAGGTTTTTTTCCTTTTTTTTTCCGCTTGCGTCCGCCGCGCGCGTCTTTGATTTTTTTTTGCTTTTTTTTCTTTTTTTTCCCGCTTGCGTCCGCCGCGCGCGTCTTTGATTTTTTTTCGCTTTAAATTCTTTTTTTTTCCGCTTGCGTCCGCCTCGCGCGTCTTTGATTTTTTTTCCCTTTTTTTTTTCTTTTTTTTTCCGCTTGCGTCCGCCGCGCGCGTCTTTGATTTTTTTTCGCTTTTTTTTCTTTTTTTTTCCGCTTGCGTCCGCCGCGCGCGTCTTTGATTTTTTTCCGCTTTTTTTTTTTCTTTTTTTTTTAGGCTTGCGTCCGCCGCGCGCGTCTTTGATTTTTTTCGCTTTTTTTTCTTTTTTTTTTCCGCTTGCGTCCGCCGCGCGCGTCTTTGATTTTTTTCGTTTTTTTTTTTTTTTTTTTTCCGCTTGCGTCCGCCGCGCGCGTCTTTGATTTGTTTTCGCTTTTTTTCCTTTTTTTTTCCGCTTGCGTCCGTCGCGCGCGTCTTTGATTTTTTTCGCTTTTTTTTTTTTTTTTCGCTTGCGTCCGCCGCGCGCATCTTTGATTTTTTTTCTCTTTTTTTTCTTTTTTTCTCCGCTTGCGTCCGCCGCGCGCGTCTTTGATTTTTTTCGTTTTTTTTTCTTTTTTTTTCCGCTTGCGTCCGCCGCGCGCGTCTTTGATTTTTTTCGTTTTTTTTCCTTTTTTTTTCCGCTTGCGTCCGCCGCGCGCGTCTTTGATTTTTTTCGCTTTTTTTTTTTTTTCTCCCGCTTGCGTCCGCCGCGCGCGTCTTTGATTTTTTTTCTCTTTTTTTTCTTTTTTTCTCCGCTTGCGTCCGCCGCGCGCGTCTTTGATTTTTTTAGCTTTTTTTTCTTCTTTTTTTCCGCTTGCGTCCGCCGCGCGCGTCTTTGATTTGTTTTTCGCTTTTTTTCTTTTTCTTTTTTTTTTAGGCTTGCGTCCGCCGCGCGCGTCTTTGATTTTTTTCGCTTTTTTTTCTTTTTTATTCCGCTTGCGTCCGCCGCGCGCGTCTTTGATTTTTTTCGTTTTTTTTTTTTTTTTTTCCGCTTGCGTCCGCCGCGCGCGCCTTTGATTTTTTTTCGCTTTTTTTCCTTTTTTTTTCCGCTTGCGTCCGCCGCGCGCGTCTTTGATTTTTTTCGCTTTTTTTTTTTTTTTTTCCGCTTGCGTCCGCCGCGCGCGTCTTTGATTTTTTTCGCTTTTTTTTCTATTTTTTTCCGCTTGCGTCCGCCGCGCGCGTCTTTGATTTTTTTCGCTTTTTTTCCTTTTTTTTTCCGCTTGCGTCCGCCGCGCGCGTCTTTGATTTTTTTCTCTTTTTTATTTTTTTTTCCCGCTTGCGTCCGCCGCGCGCGTCTTTGATTTTTTTTCTCTTTTTTTTCTTTTTTTCTCCGCTTGCGTCCGCCGCGCGCGTCTTTGATTTTTTTCGCTTTTTTTTCTTTTTTTTTCCGCTTGCGTCCGCCGCGCGCGTCTTTGATTTTTTTCGCTTTTTTTTTTTTTTCCGCTTGCGTCCGCCGCGCGCGTCTTTGATTTTTTTTCTCTTTTTTTTCTTTTTTTCTCCGCTTGCGTCCGCCGCGCGCGTCTTTGATTTTTTTCTCTTTTTTATTTTTTTTTCCCGCTTGCGTCCGCCGCGCGCGTCTTTGATTTTTTTTCTCTTTTTTTTCTTTTTTTCTCCGCTTGCGTCCGCCGCGCGCGTCTTTGATTTTTTTCGCTTTTTTTTCTTTTTTTTTCCGCTTGCGTCCGCCGCGCGCGTCTTTGATTTTTTTCGCTTTTTTTCCTTTTTTTTTCCGCTTGCGTCCGCCGCGCGCGTCTTTGATTTTTTTCGCTTTTTTTTTTTTTTCTCCCGCTTGCGTCCGCCGCGCGCGTCTTTGATTTTTTTTCTCTTTTTTTTCTTTTTTTCTCCGCTTGCGTCCGCCGCGCGCGTCTTTGATTTTTTTAGCTTTTTTTTCTTCTTTTTTTCCGCTTGCGTCCGCCGCGCGCGTCTTTGATTTTTTTTTCGCTTTTTTTCTTTTTTTCTTTTTTTTAGGCTTGCGTCCGCCGCGCGCGTCTTTGATTTTTTTCGCTTTTTTTTCTTTTTTATTCCGCTTGCGTCCGCCGCGCGCGTCTTTGATTTTTTTCGTTTTTTTTTTTTTTTTTTCCGCTTGCGTCCGCCGCGCGCGCCTTTGATTTTTTTTCGCTTTTTTTCCTTTTTTTTTCCGCTTGCGTCCGCCGCGCACGTCTTTGATTTTTTTCGCTTTTTTTTTTTTTTTTTTCCGCTTGCGTCCGCCGCGCGCGTCTTTGATTTTTTTCGCTTTTTTTTCTATTTTTTTCCGCTTGCGTCCGCCGCGCGCGTCTTTGATTTTTTTCGCTTTTTTTCCTTTTTTTTTCCGCTTGCGTCCGCCGCGCGCGTCTTTGATTTTTTTCTCTTTTTTATTTTTTTTTCCCGCTTGCGTCCGCCGCGCGCGTCTTTGATTTTTTTTCTCTTTTTTTTCTTTTTTTCTCCGCTTGCGTCCGCCGCGCGCGTCTTTGATTTTTTTCGCTTTTTTTTCTTTTTTTTTCCGCTTGCGTCCGCCGCGCGCGTCTTTGATTTTTTTCGCTTTTTTTTTTTTTCCGCTTGCGTCCGCCGCGCGCGTCTTTGATTTTTTTTCTCTTTTTTTTCTTTTTTTCTCCGCTTGCGTCCGCCGCGCGCGTCTTTGATTTTTTTCGCTTTTTTTTCTTTTTTTTTCCGCTTGCGTCCGCCGCGCGCGTCTTTGATTTTTTTCGCTTTTTTTCCTTTTTTTTTCCGCTTGCGTCCGCCGCGCGCGTCTTTGATTTTTTTCGCTTTTTTTTTTTTTTCTCCCGCTTGCGTCCGCCGCGCGCGTCTTTGATTTTTTTTCGCTTTTTTTTCTTTTTTTCTCCGCTTGCGTCCGCCGCGCGCGTCTTTGATTTTTTTAGCTTTTTTTTCTTCTTTTTTTCCGCTTGCGTCCGCCGCGCGCGTCTTTGATTTTTTTCGCTTTTTTTTTTTTTTTTCCGCTTGCGTCCGCCGCGCGCGTCTTTGATTTTTTTCGCTTTTTTTTCTATTTTTTTCCGCTTGCGTCCGCCGCGCGCGTCTTTGATTTTTTTCGCTTTTCTTTCTTTTTTATTCCGTTTGCGTCCGCCGCGCGCGTCTTTGAATTTTTTCGTTTTTTTTTTTTTTTTTCCGCTTGCGTCCGCCGCGCGCGCCTTTGATTTTTTTTCGCTTTTTTTCCTTTTTTTTTCCGCTTGCGTCCGCTGCGCGCGTCTTTGATTTTTTTCGCTTTTTTTTTTTTTTTTCCGCTTGCGTCCGCCGCGCGCGTCTTTGATTTTTTTCGCTTTTTTTTCTATTTTTTTCCGCTTGCGTCCGCCGCGCGCGTCTTTGATTTTTTTCGCTTTTTTTCCTTTTTTTTTCCGCTTGCGTCCGCCGCGCGCGTCTTTGATTTTTTTCGCTTTTTTTTTTTTTTTTCCCGCTTGCGTCCGCCGCGCGCGTCTTTGATTTTTTTTCTCTTTTTTTTCTTTTTTTCTCCGCTTGCGTCCGCCGCGCGCGTCTTTGATTTTTTTCGCTTTTTTTTCTTTTTTTTTCCGCTTGCGTCCGCCGCGCGCGTCTTTGATTTTTTTTCGCTTTAATTTCTTTTTTTTTCCGCTTGCGTCCGCCTCGCGCGTCTTTGATTTTTTTTCCCTTTTTTTTTTCTTTTTTTTTCCGCTTGCGTCCGCCGCGCGCGTCTTTGATTTTTTTTCGCTTTTTTTTCTTTTTTTTTCCGCTTGCGTCCGCCGCGCGCGTCTTTGATTTTTTTCCGCTTTTTTTTTTTCTTTTTTTTTTAGGCTTGCGTCCGCCGCGCGCGTCTTTGATTTTTTTCGCTTTTTTTTCTTTTTTTTTTCCGCTTGCGTCCGCCGCGCGCGTCTTTGATTTTTTTCGTTTTTTTTTTTTTTTTTTTTCCGCTTGCGTCCGCCGCGCGCGTCTTTGATTTTTTTTCGCTTTTTTTCCTTTTTTTTTCCGCTTGCGTCCGCCGCGCGCGTCTTTGATTTTTTTCGCTTTTTTTTTTTTTTTCCGCTTGCGTCCGCCGCGCGCGTCTTTGATTTTTTTTCGCTTTTTTTTCTTTTTTTCTCCGCTTGCGTCCGCCGCGCGCGTCTTTGATTTTTTTCGCTTTTTTTTTTTTTTTCTTTTTTTTTCCGCTTGCGTCCGCCGCGCGCGTCTTTGATTTTTTTCGCTTTTTTTCCTTTTTTTCCCGCTTGCGTCCGCCGCGCGCGTCTTTGATTTTTTTTCGCTTTTTTTTCTTTTTTTCTCCGCTTGCGTCCGCCGCGCGCGTCTTTGATTTTTTTCGCTTTTTTTTCTTTTTTTTTCCGCTTGCGTCCGCCGCGCGCGTCTTTGATTTTTTTTCGCTTTAATTTCTTTTTTTTTCCGCTTGCGTCCGCCTCGCGCGTCTTTGATTTTTTTTCCCTTTTTTTTTTCTTTTTTTTTCCGCTTGCGTCCGCCGCGCGCGTCTTTGATTTTTTTTCGCTTTTTTTTCTTTTTTTTTCCGCTTGCGTCCGCCGCGCGCGTCTTTGATTTTTTTCCGCTTTTTTTTTTTCTTTTTTTTTTAGGCTTGCGTCCGCCGCGCGCGTCTTTGATTTTTTTCGCTTTTTTTTCTTTTTTTTTTCCGCTTGCGTCCGCCGCGCGCGTCTTTGATTTTTTTCGTTTTTTTTTTTTTTTTTTTTCCGCTTGCGTCCGCCGCGCGCGTCTTTGATTTTTTTTCGCTTTTTTTCCTTTTTTTTTCCGCTTGCGTCCGCCGCGCGCGTCTTTGATTTTTTTCGCTTTTTTTTTTTTTTTCCGCTTGCGTCCGCCGCGCGCGTCTTTGATTTTTTTTCGCTTTTTTTTCTTTTTTTCTCCGCTTGCGTCCGCCGCGCGCGTCTTTGATTTTTTTCGTTTTTTTTTTTTTTTCTTTTTTTTTCCGCTTGCGTCCGCCGCGCGCGTCTTTGATTTTTTTCGCTTTTTTTCCTTTTTTTTCCGCTTGCGTCCGCCGCGCGCGTCTTTGATTTTTTTCGCTTTTTTTTTTTTTTTTCCCGCTTGCGTCCGCCGCGCGCGTCTTTGATTTTTTTTCTCTTTTTTTCCTTTTTTTCTCCGCTTGCGTCCGCCGCGCGCGTCTTTGATTTTTTTTCGCTTTTTTTTCTTTTTTTTTTCCGCTTGCGTCCGCCACGCGCGTCTTTGATTTTTTTAGCTTTTTTTCCTTTTTTTTTCCGCTTGCGTCCGCCGCGCGCGTCTTTGATTTTTTTCGCTTTTTTTTTTTTACCGCTTGCGTCCGCCGCGCGCGTCTTTGATTTTTTTTCTCTTTTTTTTCTTTTTTTCTCCGCTTGCGTCCGCCGCGCGCGTCTTTGATTTTTTTCGCTTTTTTTTCTTTTTTTTTTTCCGCTTGCGTCCGCCGCGCGCGTCTTTGATTTTTTTCGCTTTTTTTCCTTTTTTTTTCCGCTTGCGTCCGTCGCGCGCGTCTTTGAATTTTTTCTCTTTTTTTTTTTCCCGCTTGCGTCCGCCGCGCGCGTCTTTGATTTTTTTTCGCTTTTTTTTCTTTTTTTCTCCGCTTGCGTCCGCCGCGCGCGTCTTTGATTTTTTTCGCTTTTTTTTCTTTTTTTTTCCGCTTGCGTCCGCCGCGCGCGTCTTTGATTTTTTTCGCTTTTTTTCCTTTTTTTTTCCGCTTGCGTCCGCCGCGCGCGTCTTTGATTTTTTTCGCTTTTTTTTTTTTTTCTCCCGCTTGCGTCCGCCGCGCGCGTCTTTGATTTTTTTTCTCTTTTTTTTCTTTTTTTCTCCGCTTGCGTCCGCCGCGCGCGTCTTTGATTTTTTTAGCTTTTTTTTCTTCTTTTTTTCCGCTTGCGTCCGCCGCGCGCGTCTTTGATTTTTTTCGCTTTTTTTCCTTTTTTTTCCGCTTGCGTCCGCCGCACACGTCTTTGATTTTTTTCGCTTTTTTTTTTTTTTTTTCCGCTTGCGTCCGCCGCACGCGTCTTTGATTTTTTTTCCCTTTTTTTCCTTTTTTTCTCCGCTTGCGTCCGCCGCGCGCGTCTTTGATTTTTTTCGCTTTTTTTCCTTTTTTTTCCGCTTGCGTCCGCCGCGCGCGTCTTTGATTTTTTTCGCTTTTTTTTTTTTTTTTCCCGCTTGCGTCCGCCGCGCGCGTCTTTGATTTTTTTTCTCTTTTTTTCCTTTTTTTCTCCGCTTGCGTCCGCCGCGCGCGTCTTTGATTTTTTTTCGCTTTTTTTTCTTTTTTTTTTCCGCTTGCGTCCGCCACGCGCGTCTTTGATTTTTTTAGCTTTTTTTCCTTTTTTTTTCCGCTTGCGTCCGCCGCGCGCGTCTTTGATTTTTTTCGCTTTTTTTTTTTTTTCTCCCGCTTGCGTCCGCCGCGCGCGTCTTTGATTTTTTTTCTCTTTTTTTTCTTTTTTTCTCCGCTTGCGTCCGCCGCGCGCGTCTTTGATTTTTTTAGCTTTTTTTTCTTCTTTTTTTCCGCTTGCGTCCGCCGCGCGCGTCTTTGATTTTTTTCGCTTTTTTTCCTTTTTTTTCCGCTTGCGTCCGCCGCACACGTCTTTGATTTTTTTCGCTTTTTTTTTTTTTTTTTCCGCTTGCGTCCGCCGCACGCGTCTTTGATTTTTTTTCCCTTTTTTTCCTTTTTTTCTCCGCTTGCGTCCGCCGCGCGCGTCTTTGATTTTTTTCGCTTTTTTTCCTTTTTTTTCCGCTTGCGTCCGCCGCGCGCGTCTTTGATTTTTTTCGCTTTTTTTTTTTTTTTTCCCGCTTGCGTCCGCCGCGCGCGTCTTTGATTTTTTTTCTCTTTTTTTCCTTTTTTTCTCCGCTTGCGTCCGCCGCGCGCGTCTTTGATTTTTTTTCGCTTTTTTTTCTTTTTTTTTTCCGCTTGCGTCCGCCACGCGCGTCTTTGATTTTTTTAGCTTTTTTTCCTTTTTTTTTCCGCTTGCGTCCGCCGCGCGCGTCTTTGATTTTTTTCGCTTTTTTTTTTTTACCGCTTGCGTCCGCCGCGCGCGTCTTTGATTTTTTTTCTCTTTTTTTTCTTTTTTTCTCCGCTTGCGTCCGCCGCGCGCGTCTTTGATTTTTTTCGCTTTTTTTTCTTTTTTTTTTCCGCTTGCGTCCGCCGCGCGCGTCTTTGATTTTTTTCGCTTTTTTTCCTTTTTTTTTCCGCTTGCGTCCGTCGCGCGCGTCTTTGAATTTTTTCTCTTTTTTTTTTTCCCGCTTGCGTCCGCCGCGCGCGTCTTTGATTTTTTTTCGCTTTTTTTTCTTTTTTTCTCCGCTTGCGTCCGCCGCGCGCGTCTTTGATTTTTTTCGCTTTTTTTTCTTTTTTTTTCCGCTTGCGTCCGCCGCGCGCGTCTTTGATTTTTTTCGCTTTTTTTCCTTTTTTTTTCCGCTTGCGTCCGCCGCGCGCGTCTTTGATTTTTTTCGCTTTTTTTTTTTTTTCTCCCGCTTGCGTCCGCCGCGCGCGTCTTTGATTTTTTTTCTCTTTTTTTTCTTTTTTTCTCCGCTTGCGTCCGCCGCGCGCGTCTTTGATTTTTTTAGCTTTTTTTTCTTCTTTTTTTCCGCTTGCGTCCGCCGCGCGCGTCTTTGATTTTTTTCGCTTTTTTTCCTTTTTTTTCCGCTTGCGTCCGCCGCACACGTCTTTGATTTTTTTCGCTTTTTTTTTTTTTTTTTCCGCTTGCGTCCGCCGCACGCGTCTTTGATTTTTTTTCCCTTTTTTTCCTTTTTTTCTCCGCTTGCGTCCGCCGCGTGCGTCTTTGATTTTTTTCGCTTTTTTTTTTTTTTTTCCGCTTGCGTCCGCCGCGCGCGTCTTTGCTTTTTTTTCTTTTTTTCTCCGCTTGCGTCCGCCGCGCGCGTCTTTGATTTTTTTTCGCTTTTTTTTCTTTTTTTTTCCGCTTGCGTCCGCCGCGCGCGTCTTTGATTTTTTTCGCTTTTTTTCCTTTTTTTTCCGCTTGCGTCCGCCGCGCGCGTCTTTGATTTTTTTCGCTTTTTTTTTTTTTTCCCCCGCTTGCGTCCGCCGCGCGCGTCTTTGATTTTTTTTCTCTTTTTTTTCTTTTTTTCTCCGCTTGCGTCCGCCGCGCGCGTCTTTGATTTTTTTAGCTTTTTTTTCTTCTTTTTTTCCGCTTGCGTCCGCCGCGCGCGTCTTTGATTTTTTTAGCTTTTTTTCCTTTTTTTTTCCGCTTGCGTCCGCCGCGCGCGTCTTTGATTTTTTTCTCTTTTATTTTTTTTTCCGCTTGCGGCCGCCGCGCGCGTCTTTGATTTTTTTTCTCTTTTTTTTCTTTTTTTCTCCGCTTGCGTCCGCCGCGCGCGTCTTTGATTTTTTTCGCTTTTTTTTCTTTTTTTTCCGCTTGCGTCCGCCGCGCGCGTCTTTGATTTTTTTCGCTTTTTTTTATTTTTTTTTCCGCTTGCGTCCGCCGCGCGCGTCTTTGATTTTTTTCGCTTTTTTTTCTTTTTTTTTCCGCTTGCGTCCGCCGCGCGCGTCTTTGATTTTTTTCGCTTTTTTTCCTTTTTTTTTCCGCTTGCGTCCGCCGCGCGCGTCTTTGATTTTTTTCGCTTTTTTTTTTTTTTTCCCGCTTGCGTCCGCCGCGCGCGTCTTTGATTTTTTTTCTTTTTTTTCTTTTTTTCTCCGCTTGCGTCTGCCGCGCGCGTCTTTGATTTTTTTCGCTTTTTTTTCTTTTTTTTTCCGCTTGTGTCCGCCACGCGCGTCTTTGATTTTTTTTAGCTTTTTTTCCTTTTTTTTTCCGCTTGCGTCCGCCGCGCGCGTCTTTGATTTTTTTTTGCTTTTTTTTCTTTTTTTTCCCGCTTGCGTCCGCCGCGCGCGTCTTTGATTTTTTTTCGCTTTTTTTTCTTTTTTTTTCCGCTTGCGTCCGCCGCGCGCGTCTTTGATTTTTTTCCGCCTTTTTTTTTTCTTTTTTTTTTAGGCTTGCGTCCGCCGCGCGCGTCTTTGATTTTTTTCGCTTATTTTTCTTTTTTTTTTCCGCTTGCGTCCGCCGCGCGCGTCTTTGATTTTTTTCGTTTTTTTTTTTTTTTTTTTTTCCGCTTGCGTCCGCCGCGCGCGTCTTTGATTTGTTTTCGCTTTTTTTCCTTTTTTTTTCCGCTTGCGTCCGTCGCGCGCGTCTTTGATTTTTTTCGCTTTTTTTTTTTTTTTTCGCTTGCGTCCGCCGCGCGCATCTTTGATTTTTTTTCTCTTTTTTTTCTTTTTTTCTCCGCTTGCGTCCGCCGCGCGCGTCTTTGATTTTTTTCGCTTTTTTTTCTTTTTTTTTCCGCTTGCGTCCGCCGCGCGCGTCTTTGATTTTTTTCGCTTTTTTTCCTTTTTTTTTCCGCTTGCGTCCGCCGCGCGAGTCTTTGATTTTTTTCGCTTTTTTTTTTTTTTCTCCCGCTTGCGTCCGCCGCGCGCGTCTTTGATTTTTTTTCTCTTTTTTTTCTTTTTTTCTCCGCTTGCGTCCGCCGCGCGCGTCTTTGATTTTTTTAGCTTTTTTTTCTTCTTTTTTTCCGCTTGCGTCCGCCGCGCGCGTCTTTGATTTTTTTTTCGCTTTTTTTCTTTTTCTTTTTTTTTTAGGCTTGCGTCCGCCGCGCGCGTCTTTGATTTTTTTCGCTTTTTTTTCTTTTTTATTCCGCTTGCGTCCGCCGCGCGCGTCTTTGATTTTTTTCGTTTTTTTTTTTTTTTTTTCCGCTTGCGTCCGCCGCGCGCGCCTTTGATTTTTTTTCGCTTTTTTTCCTTTTTTTTTCCGCTTGCGTCCGCCGCGCGCGTCTTTGATTTTTTTCGCTTTTTTTTTTTTTTTTTTCCGCTTGCGTCCGCCGCGCGCGTCTTTGATTTTTTTCGCTTTTTTTTCTATTTTTTTCCGCTTGCGTCCGCCGCGCGCGTCTTTGATTTTTTTCGCTTCTTTTCCTTTTTTTTTCCGCTTGCGTCCGCCGCGCGCGTCTTTGATTTTTTTCTCTTTTTTATTTTTTTTTCCCGCTTGCGTCCGCCGCGCGCGTCTTTGATTTTTTTTCTCTTTTTTTTCTTTTTTTCTCCGCTTGCGTCCGCCGCGCGCGTCTTTGATTTTTTTCGCTTTTTTTTCTTTTTTTTTCCGCTTGCGTCCGCCGCGCGCGTCTTTGATTTTTTTCGCTTTTTTTTTTTTTTCCGCTTGCGTCCGCCGCGCGCGTCTTTGATTTTTTTTCTCTTTTTTTTCTTTTTTTCTCCGCTTGCGTCCGCCGCGCGCGTCTTTGATTTTTTTCTCTTTTTTATTTTTTTTTCCCGCTTGCGTCCGCCGCGCGCGTCTTTGATTTTTTTTCTCTTTTCTTTCTTTTTTTCTCCGCTTGCGTCCGCCGCGCGCGTCTTTGATTTTTTTAGCTTTTTTTTCTTTTTTTTTCCGCTTGCGTCCGCCGCGCGCGTCTTTGATTTTTTTCGCTTTTTTTCCTTTTTTTTTCCGCTTGCGTCCGCCGCGCGCGTCTTTGATTTTTTTCGCTTTTTTTTTTTTTTCTCCCGCTTGCGTCCGCCGCGCGCGTCTTTGATTTTTTTTCTCTTTTTTTTCTTTTTTTCTCCGCTTGCGTCCGCCGCGCGCGTCTTTGATTTTTTTAGCTTTTTTTTCTTCTTTTTTTCCGCTTGCGTCCGCCGCGCGCGTCTTTGATTTTTTTTTCGCTTTTTTTCTTTTTCTTTTTTTTTTAGGCTTGCGTCCGCCGCGCGCGTCTTTGATTTTTTTTAGCTTTTTTTCCTTTTTTTTTCCGCTTGCGTCCGCCGCGCGCGTCTTTGATTTTTTTTTGCTTTTTTTTCTTTTTTTTCCCGCTTGCGTCCGCCGCGCGCGTCTTTGATTTTTTTTCGCTTTAAATTCTTTTTTTTTCCGCTTGCGTCCGCCTCGCGCGTCTTTGATTTTTTTTCCCTTTTTTTTTTCTTTTTTTTTCCGCTTGCGTCCGCCGCGCGCGTCTTTGATTTTTTTTCGCTTTTTTTTCTTTTTTTTTCCGCTTGCGTCCGCCGCGCGCGTCTTTGATTTTTTTCCGCTTTTTTTTTTTCTTTTTTTTTTAGGCTTGCGTCCGCCGCGCGCGTCTTTGATTTTTTTCGCTTATTTTTCTTTTTTTTTTCCGCTTGCGTCCGCCGCGCGCGTCTTTGATTTTTTTCGTTTTTTTTTTTTTTTTTTTTCCGCTTGCGTCCGCCGCGCGCGTCTTTGATTTGTTTTCGCTTTTTTTCCTTTTTTTTTCCGCTTGCGTCCGTCGCGCGCGTCTTTGATTTTTTTCGCTTTTTTTTTTTTTTTTCGCTTGCGTCCGCCGCGCGCATCTTTGATTTTTTTTCTCTTTTTTTTCTTTTTTTCTCCGCTTGCGTCCGCCGCGCGCGTCTTTGATTTTTTTCGCTTTTTTTTCTTTTTTTTTCCGCTTGCGTCCGCCGCGCGCGTCTTTGATTTTTTTCGCTTTTTTTCCTTTTTTTTTCCGCTTGCGTCCGCCGCGCGAGTCTTTGATTTTTTTCGCTTTTTTTTTTTTTTCTCCCGCTTGCGTCCGCCGCGCGCGTCTTTGATTTTTTTTCTCTTTTTTTTCTTTTTTTCTCCGCTTGCGTCCGCCGCGCGCGTCTTTGATTTTTTTAGCTTTTTTTTCTTCTTTTTTTCCGCTTGCGTCCGCCGCGCGCGTCTTTGATTTTTTTTTCGCTTTTTTTCTTTTTCTTTTTTTTTTAGGCTTGCGTCCGCCGCGCGCGTCTTTGATTTTTTTCGCTTTTTTTTCTTTTTTATTCCGCTTGCGTCCGCCGCGCGCGTCTTTGATTTTTTTCGTTTTTTTTTTTTTTTTTTCCGCTTGCGTCCGCCGCGCGCGCCTTTGATTTTTTTTCGCTTTTTTTCCTTTTTTTTTCCGCTTGCGTCCGCCGCGCGCGTCTTTGATTTTTTTCGCTTTTTTTTTTTTTTTTTTCCGCTTGCGTCCGCCGCGCGCGTCTTTGATTTTTTTCGCTTTTTTTTCTATTTTTTTCCGCTTGCGTCCGCCGCGCGCGTCTTTGATTTTTTTCGCTTCTTTTCCTTTTTTTTTCCGCTTGCGTCCGCCGCGCGCGTCTTTGATTTTTTTCTCTTTTTTATTTTTTTTTCCCGCTTGCGTCCGCCGCGCGCGTCTTTGATTTTTTTTCTCTTTTTTTTCTTTTTTTCTCCGCTTGCGTCCGCCGCGCGCGTCTTTGATTTTTTTCGCTTTTTTTTCTTTTTTTTTCCGCTTGCGTCCGCCGCGCGCGTCTTTGATTTTTTTCGCTTTTTTTTTTTTTTCCGCTTGCGTCCGCCGCGCGCGTCTTTGATTTTTTTTCTCTTTTTTTTCTTTTTTTCTCCGCTTGCGTCCGCCGCGCGCGTCTTTGATTTTTTTCTCTTTTTTATTTTTTTTCCCGCTTGCGTCCGCCGCGCGCGTCTTTGATTTTTTTTCTCTTTTTTTTCTTTTTTTCTCCGCTTGCGTCCGCCGCGCGCGTCTTTGATTTTTTTCGCTTTTTTTTCTTTTTTTTTCCGCTTGCGTCCGCCGCGCGCGTCTTTGATTTTTTTCGCTTTTTTTCCTTTTTTTTTCCGCTTGCGTCCGCCGCGCGCGTCTTTGATTTTTTTCGCTTTTTTTTTTTTTTCTCCCGCTTGCGTCCGCCGCGCGCGTCTTTGATTTTTTTTCTCTTTTTTTTCTTTTTTTCTCCGCTTGCGTCCGCCGCGCGCGTCTTTGATTTTTTTAGCTTTTTTTTCTTCTTTTTTTCCGCTTGCGTCCGCCGCGCGCGTCTTTGATTTTTTTTTCGCTTTTTTTCTTTTTCTTTTTTTTTTAGGCTTGCGTCCGCCGCGCGCGTCTTTGATTTTTTTCGCTTTTTTTTCTTTTTTATTCCGCTTGCGTCCGCCGCGCGCGTCTCCCGGCGTGAGTATCTCTTTTTTTTTTTTCCAGTGCGCGTGTCTTTTTTTTTTTTTTTTCCGGCGTGCTAGTCTCTTTTTTTCTTTTTTTCTGGCGCGCGTGTCTCTTTTTTTTATTTCCAGCGCGCGTGTCTCTTTTTTTTTCCGGCGCGCGTGTCTCTTTTTTTTTTTCCGGCGCGCGTGTCTCTTTTTTTTTTTTCCGTCGCGTTGACTCTTTTTTTTTTTTTTTCGGCGCGCGTCTCTTTTTTTTTCAGCGCACGTGTCTTTTTTTTTCCGGTGCGCGTGCCTCTCTTTTTTTTTGGCGCGCGTGTTTTTTTTGTTTTTGTTTTCGGTGCGCGTCTTTTTTTTTTTCCGCCGCACGTCTCTTTTTTTTTTCACGTCGACAGTAAGAGATTTTTTTTTTCACGTCGACAGTAAGAGATTTTTTTTTTTTCACGTCAACAGCAAGATTTTTTTTTTTTTTCACGTCGACAGCAAGAGATTTTTTTTTCACGTCGACAGGAAGAGATTTTTTTTTTCACGTCGACAGCAAGAGATTTTTTTTTTTTTTTTTTTACGTCGACAGCAAGAGATTTTTTTTTTTCACGTCGACAACAATATATTTTTTTTTTTTTCACGTCGACAGCAAGAGATTTTTTTTTTTTTTTTCCGGCGCGCGTGTCTTTTTTTTTTTTTTTTCCAGCGCGCGTGTCTCTTTTGTTTTTTGTTTTTTTTTCCGGCGCGCGTGTCTTTTTTTTTTTTTTTTTCCGGCGCGCGTGTCTCTTCTTTTTTTTTTTTTTCCGGCGCGCGTGTCTCTTTTTTTTTTCCGGCGCGCGTGTCTCTTTTTTTTTTTTCGGCGCGCGTGTTTTTTTTTTTTTTTCGGCGCTCGTCTTTTTTTTTTTTTTTCCGGCGCGCGTCTCTTTTTTTTTTTCACGTCGACAGTAAGATTTTTTTTTTTTTCCACGTCGACAGCAAGAGATTTTTTTTTTTCACGTCGACAGGAAGAGATTTTTTTTTTCACGTCGACAGCAAGAGATTTTTTTTTTTTCACGTCGACAGCAAGAGATTTTTTTTTTTTTTTTTTTTACGTCGACAGCAGTTGATCAACCATTACATCCTGAAAGGGAAATAATGCATAGTTCGTATCTGTCATTCTACAGTAAATACTAAATCAAAAAATTGTACAGTAAATAATGCCATTTGGGGGTTGCTCTCAAACAACGTGATTAAAGAAGTGGAATGGTAACGAGGGAAGTAACTCCTGGGAAGGGACAAATTGAAAGAGAGAGTGAGAAAGGGGAGGAAGAGTATAAGGGGACGAAAGGTAAGTGGAGACTGGGGAGGAAGTAAGGAGAACCAATTTATACCAAGCATCTTTATATCATTGCTAGCTCCCTCTTCACCCAAGTAAAATATTTGCAAAATAACTGGTATTAACTCAGCAAAAGCCACGTCTGACAATATCCTCACTGTACTTCATCCTTGTTAACGTGTCGAGAAGGTACCGACTCCCTCATCTAAAATCTTGGATGATTCGGTAAATGTAATTCAATCCCTGACAAACTACACCAAACATTTACACGATTGGTTATTTATCTGTAACTTATAAACACTGTAATCTACGCCAAACATGTATTTATGATCATAATACTAAGGAGGAACCCGTTGCAATTTTGCTACGATAAATGAAAATGAACTATGGTATGAACACATCGACGTTAGCGACACATAATGAGCAGAGGAGAACATTATACGTCATATTATTTCGTATGATAATTTATGAAATGAGGGAATAAATTGTTTTGTGTCACAGTCCATGTTGGTTGGTGTATTATGAAAATATTGCTATGAGTTGCCTTCAATTCCAGGGACGTATATGCAAGTAAAAATAAATAACAATACACAGTCCAACAAAACATGAAGGACACAATAGATAAAAATGTAAATAAACAAACATATGATATTAGAGAAGATAAATAGAAAAAAGAACCGGTAAAGAGAGGAAGCAGGCAGGAGACATAAAAAAAGAAGAAATAAAAACAGCAAGAAGGCGGAAGATAAGATAAACAGGAAGCAGAAAGGAAAGAAGAGGGAAATAAGAATGGCAAAGAAGACGACAGAAGTGAAAAAGCTGAGGTGGGGAAGGGAGGGGAAGTGGAGCTGTCGACATGAAAATAAAGGGTGTGGAGAGTTAAGTGTGGGAACGACAGGACGGAGGCGGTAGTTTACGGCACTCGCACAAAGATAAACAAATAAAAGAAAGTGCCAGGGAGGGGAGGATGTTAAGGAGAGAAAAAGGAAAGATTTGTGGAGGTATGGAAAGAAGGATTGGGGGACACGGAGGGAAGGAAGGAAAGAGGAGGGAATATTTAGAGTTATGGAAGGAAGAAAGAGGGGTAAGAAAAGGGAGGAATGAAAGGAGGGAAGGGGAAGAAATGGGAGTGTGAAAGAATGGAAATAAAGATGGAGAGATGTGAGTACATTGAAAGAAGGATGGAATGAAGAAGCAACCTACAGTAAATTTAAAACTAAAATGTTTTTCTTCAATAAATTATCACATATCTTGCTATATCTATATTTTCTTATCGAAAATCAAACGGCACAGTACATTCTGATACCAGAAGCTCCCAAGGTGTTTATAATGTTCGATGCGCCACACATTTTACAGATAACAAAATTGGTTTCTCGTTTCTTATCAACCTGTCATGTGTCTGTCTCTCCATTCTGATACGAGCTGCCACAACATCCCAATGCCTTACTTTCGTGTTACTGTATGTCTCGTAGGTACTGTATGTCTCGTAAGTACTGTGTGTCTCGTAGGTACTGTATGTCTCGTAGGTACTGTATGTCTCGTAGGTAATGTATATCTCGTAGGTGCTATATGTCTCGTAGGTACTGTGTGTCTCGTATGTACTGTATGTCTCGTAGGTGCTATATGTCTCGTAAGTACTGTGTGTCTCGTATGTACTATATGTCTCGTAGGTGCTATATGTCTCGTAGGTACTGTATGTCTCGTAGGTACTGTATGTCTCGTAGGTACTGAATGTCTCTTAGGTACTGAATGTCTCTTAGGTACTGTGTGTCTCGTATGTACTGTATGTCTCGTAGGTGCTATATGTCTCGTAGGTGCTGCATATCTCGTAGGTACGTGTCGTGTGGAAGTGATCACAGTATTTGGTGACTACTTTTGGGTGACTTCATGCTTCCTAACTAACCCCATCAAATGCTATCAGCTTTATAAAATAAGGCCATTTGGGTTATGCTACGATCGATCATTTTCCGTAACGACTATTGAAATCAAATATGAACGTAAAAATCTGATTACCACAGTTGACAAGTTAATATGACTGTTTAGATTCAATCACGAACGTTCCAGCTCGACCCCGACTTTTCCAAACTCTATTAAATAATCGTCCAGGTTCTATTCACGCCTTTCACACACTATCACAACCTTTCAAACTAATAAAGAACTTGGTTGATTATCTTTTGCTGGGGATCTGGGTGGCTACTGCTTCCTCCAAATTATACGAGGAAACAGGCTCTCTCAGAATACAAGTAGGGGTTCTGTTACCTGGTTTAGTTTGGAGGAATCAGTAGCCCTCCCATTTACTGAAACTGTTGTGTGCGAAGGAGACTGGAAGTGTGATCAGCGGGGAAAGGGAAGAGGGAAATTATGAAGAAAATGAAGTTGACTGACAATGGAGGAGGAAGGAAGGAAGGAGACAAGGCAGAGATGCAGGGAAAATGGAAGGGAAGTAGGAAGGGATGAAGGGGGAGGATAGAAGGTAGTTATGAGCAGCAGAAGGAAAATAAGAACTGTTCAAGGAAAGTGAAAAGACGAAGGGAAGAGACAGAGGAAAGAGAAAAGAAACGGAGGAAAGAGGGATGACAAGGACTGGATCAAACTGGCCCTTAGGAGGCTGGAGAAACCACTTTGGGACGGAGGAGAGTCGAGGGAGGGAGGAAAAAATAAAGGAGATGGCTGGAGATCCAGGGAGGGAGGGGGAGGTGAGACATGGATAGGGAGGGGAGGGAGTCTGGTGTGTGTGGGGGGGGGGAGGGGAGGGGAGGGAGGCTTGTGTGTGGGGGTGGAGGTAAGACTTGGATAGGGATGGAGGGGAGGGAAACTGGTATGGAATGGAGAGGGGTGGGGTGGGTGGGGAGAATGGTGTGTGGGAGGGGGAGGGAAGGTAAGACTTGGAGAGGGATGGGAGGGAAAGAGGTGGAAGGAAGGAAATAAAAGGTTAGAGGGTCAGCAGTTAGGGAGGAAAGGATGGTGGTGTTGTGTGGGTGGTAGGCAGCAGGTGGAGGGGTGTAAGATGTATCGTTATCCTGTAATAGCCTAGTCTCACTCTCTCCCTTCCCCCCCACTCTTACTCCCATTG
The DNA here is from genome assembly GCA_033782935.1 of Petrolisthes cinctipes. Lineage (NCBI taxonomy): Eukaryota > Metazoa > Arthropoda > Malacostraca > Decapoda > Porcellanidae > Petrolisthes > Petrolisthes cinctipes. The sequence continues at coordinate 20,816 of JAWQEG010003260.1, read as the reverse complement.
CCACCTAACGTTCTCTCTCTCTCTCTCTCTCTCTCTCTCTCTCTCTCTTCTTGTCTGTTATCTTACCGTTTTCCTTCCTTCTCACCACTGTAAACTTGGCATCACCAGAGAGAGAGAGAGAGAGAGAGAGAGAGAGAGAGAGAGAGAGAGAGAGAGAAGCAGCTTTTATTCCTCTTACCTATTATTATTTATTCAAATTTTGGTCCCTGTTCTCTTTATGTAATGTTTTTCCCTGCGTGTTGTGTTTACTCTCCCCTTATCCACCTCGTCCAATTTACTCACTTTTCCGCCTCCGCCTCGTTTATCCCTATCCTGTCCTGTCCCTCTTTTCCCGCTTCATAGGTTTTCTTTTTAAATTAGTTTTTTTCTGTTTAATATTTGTTCTCCCGTTTCTTTTTCACATTATCTTCACCTTCTCTCTCTCTCTCTCTCTCTCTCTCTCTCTCTCTCTCTCTCTCTCTCTCTCTCTCTCTCTCTCTCTCTCTCTCTCTCTCTCTCTCTCTCTCTCTCTCTCTCTCTCTCTCACACACACACACACACACACACACACACACACACACATATATAATTCCCCTACCAATTTTATAAAGTCTTTTCCCCTAGAAACGATTCAGCTGGCAAGTTAATCCCAAGAGAAAAATTAGAAAGGGCCTCTGATCCCCCCTTCTGTTGATTGTTCCATCTACTCTATATATAGGCTTCCCAAACCTAGGTCATCCCCACTCTACCTGCTCCTCCAGTCTCTCTCTTTAAGGACCCACAGTGATTGTGTATGAGAATTGGTGGCTTCTGATTCCCCCTGACTATGCCATGAAACAAGCTCCTTATAAAATAGGTAGTGTTTCGTGGTAATACTTGAAGGACTCACTCACCTCCAATTTTCTATCTGCATCACAGGGTCCCTTAACTTCCCATACGTCTCTCTCTACCTTCTCCTTGCTTTCTCTTACTCCCTGTCGATTTCGTTACCTCTTTCTCGATCTCTGTACTTTTTCTTTCTTTTTACCTGCTCCTTTCTCTCTTTTCTCTCTGTCTATCTATCTATCTATCTCTCTATCTATCATTTTATCTCTATGTCTCCTCTTCTCGCCTCCACTTCAGTTATTTGCTCTTTTCATCTCTCCTCTTTTCACATCCTCACTGCCTGGCCTCTCCTCTCGCTCGCTCTCTCTCTCTCTCTCTCGCTCTCTCTCTCTCTCTCTCTCTCTCTCTCTCTCTCTCTCATCCCAAGTCCCCCTTCCCCAGCCTCACTCCCCCAGCCTCACTCCCCCGTCAGTTTCCCTACATTTCACTCCCTCCCCTCGTGCCCAGAATGCCTAATATTTTGACCACTGGATAATCTAGTTCCAGTTGTCTTATATTCTCTTTTGCCTTTTTCAGACCTGACATGGTAGGAGCGTGATGAAAATATTTCCACGCCGTCCAGAAATTTATCATCCACCTTAGTGTTAGTGTTTAGTGAAAGGGCTATTTTTTAAACTTGAATTTATATGTTATCATCCTTTTGTCTATCTGTGGTTTCTTCTTGGTGAACTTATATTATCTGGAGTTAGTCGTAATTCTGTAAGAATGACGATTATTTCTCGGACCAATTCATACCTCCCAGTTCACCACATGTCAACATTTTGTAAGGGGGAATAGTAATGGTAGTGATGATGGTAAGAATAATTTTGGTGATGATGATGATGATTTTGTTGATGATAGTGATAGTAATAATGATGATGATAATATATTTGTTGATGATGATAGTGATAGTAGTAATGTTGATAATGATTATGTTGATGATGATGATGATTATGTTGATGGTGATTGTGATGATAGTAATAATGATAATGATTATGTCGATGATAAAGTTAAATGACGACGACGATGATCATGAAGAAAACAAGAATGAGGCCACTAATGAAGAGGAACATGAGGCTTACGATAAATAAAGATATATTAACTATTATAATTATAACACGGCGATTAATGAAGTCGAACGCAAAACACAAGAAAAATATGAGCAATGATGACGGACGATGACATGAACTTGTGGTATTAGTAAAGGACTTACAATGAGGGTATAGGTATGGTAGTATTGACAATCCCACCATACCTCACCACACCCCACCATAATTCCTCATTACACCCCACATATCCATATCACACCCCACATCTTCGTACCACACCCCACTACACCCCTACAACATCCCACATATCCATACCACACCCCACTACAAACCCACAACATCCTACCTCTCCATACCACACCCCACATCTCCATACCACACCCCACCTCTCCATATCACACCCCACCTCTCCATACCACACCCCACCTCTCCATATCACACCCCACCTCTCCATACCACACCCCACCTCTCCATATCACACCCCACCTCTCCATACCACACCCCACTACACCCCTACATCATCCCACCACTCTTCATCACACCCCACCACTCTTCTGAATGAAAACAAGAGTGTGTCCTCCTAGGTTACATGGGTGTGGGATAGCTTTGGGCCTGTCAACATTGATGGGCGAGGGGAGAGTGTGAGGGGAGATATGTGGGTGAGTGAGTGAGAGGGGATGATGGCACAGGATGAGGGGAGAAGTGTGTGTTGGGTTAGAGGGGAGGAAGGGAGGGTGTAGTATGAGGAATAGGAGGGCAGCTGTGGTGTGAGGGAGAGTAAGTGAGGGAAAGCAGGTGAGGGAGGGCGGATGAAGGTGAGGGTGTATGCGTGTGTGCGTAGGACAGTAATGAGGGGAAATAATGAGTGACCTAAGTGAGATAAAGTGGCAGGCGAGACGTGGCATTAGTGTGAGAAATGTGGCTTATGAGGAGAGCTGGAAAGATGAGCTATGAGGTGAATAAAGTGAGGAAGGTGCAGGTGTGTGTGTGTGTGTGTGTGTGTGTGTGTGTGTGTGTGTGGAGAGAAGAGGTGAATGATGATCGATGCACAGTAAGGTATGTGGTTTTGGTGGTTAGAAAGCTGAGTGTGGTGAGCGTGTATAGATAAAACCTGTATTCACTGTGTGTATGTGTGTATGTGTTTGCATTTTATTTTATTTTTTTAAGTAAGAGAGCTGGGTGTGAGTGTGGATTGCAAAGGTTGTGTGTGTGCGTAGACTATTGAAAGTATAGATGATTATTATAAAGTTGTACGTGAATATTGCAAAATCAGTCAGGTGTGTTTGTGTGTGTGAGGGTGTGGGTGAAGAGAGTGTTACGTGTGAGATGTGAGTGTGTTTGTGTGTGAGTGTGGTTGAAGAGAGTGTTAAGTTTGAGATGTGAGTGTGTTTGTGTGTGAGTGTGGTTGGAAATAGTGGGTGCGGGTGTGAGTGTGGGAGGAGATGATGTTAAAGTAGACAGGTGGGTGTAGGTAAGAGATAGTATTACGTTAGAGTGGTGAGTGTGGGAGGAGACAGTGTTAAATTGGACAGGTGAGTGATGGTGTGAGAGGTGGTAGTGTCACGGTAGAGGGATGGGTGATTGTGTGAGAGGTTGTAGTGTCACGGTAGAGGGATGGGTGATGGTGTGAGAGGTTGTAGTGTTATTGTAGAGGGATGAGTGATGGTGTGAGAGGTTGTAGTGTTACGGTAGAGGGATGGGTGATGGTGATGGTGTGAGAGGTGGTAGTGTTATGGTAGAGGGATGGGTGATGGTGATGTTGTGAGAGGTGGTAGTGTCACGTTAGAGAGGTGGGCGTGAGTGTGGGTAGAGACATTGTTAAATTAGACAGGTGGGTGTTGCGTTAGAGGGGTGGATGTGAGTGTGGGTGCATATTCACAAGTCAGAAAGCAGCCGAGTGTGAGCAACTTCTACACAGTAAAGGCGTTAGATGAATGTAGGTGTTGTGTTCTTTAGAAGATTAAGATGTGTGTGTGTGTGTGTGTGTGTGTGTGTGTGTGTGTGTGTGTGTGTGTGGAGCTTTTTAGGAGATTATTCTGTCTCTTGGTAGATAGAAGCTTATAGTAGTAGATAGAAATTGACGCGATTGGTTTTTAAAGGGGTGAGCGTCTGGTTGGGTAGCTGGCGGGCATTAAAGATTTATATATAGTCATAGATATATTTTTGCTGTCTGAATTTTGTTTATTTTAGGTACAGTTAATAGTTACAGGTATAGACCTCTTCTTTGTTAATTGGAGGGCTATTGATTAATCCAAACTATGCCAGGAAACAAAATAATAATTTCAACGTTATTAATTGGGGATCTGTTTCATGACATAGATTGGAGGATTCAGTAGCCTTCCAATTTACAGTTAAGAGTTTCTCCCCTCAGTTATCTTCAGTCTAGTGCTATCCATCTATAGTGTAACCCGTCTTCCCTTCGCTTATAATAGGTTTTAATACCATAAGCTTTGAGTAGCAGTGTTTTCTCGCTTACTGGTGGTATCGCCTTGTATCCTTGGGTGACTCAAGTCTCTCAAGATTCGGGTCAAATGTGTGTGCCTTTTTTCTATATTGAGGGAGGGTGAGGAGTAAGGACTAGAGGTCCGCTTAAAGTCCTCACCATTGATAAAAAATAGTGAAGGATCGAAATTCATGTCCAATTTCGTACGGTACATATACGGTGTGTAGGTGAAAAAGAAAAGAAAAAAGTAATGGTAACGTCGTGTAGTTGATGGGAAAGAGAACATTGAATCCTAAAATAGAAAAAAACAAACTACTGCAGGTGAGGAGGACATGTGTTGGTGATCACCCGTGGGCGAGGAGAAAAGTGGGTAAACAGAGGTCCCTAAAGAACATAGGTCGGTAGGGAAGGGAGGCCATTGAAGGGTAAGGGTCGATAGGTGAAGGTTTGGTCAGTAGGTGAACAAAGAGGAGCGATATGTGTGGTGGGTCCAAACAACACAACTGGTGGTGTGGCCGAGGTTAAGGGAATACAATACTAAATCTACAAAGGAAAATTCAAGAAGAAGCAGAATAAAAAACGAGAAATGGAAGATGATAATTATGTGCTGCTCATATCAAATTGAACAGACTAAAGGTATATGACGAACAATATACTTGAGACGGAAAACAATGACATCCGAAACATACTTGCATTGTTGGTATCACTTCTTTTGTCTAAATCATAAGGCAGAGTGTTAACTATATATATCACCTTTGAAATACCTACCCAGCGTTCTCAGTCTTGCTTTCCCGTAGAGTACGAAATTCCCGGGAGTGAATTACTTGCTCTAATATATCTTTCCTGAATCATGATATTGCAGAATCCCTCGGAGTTTAATCTTTTGGTGCAGAGAAGATTGGAATAGTGAGGTGAGAAATGAGAGAGTGGAAACAACCGTGTAGTGATAATTTTTTATTACACGAAGCTTAATCAGGGATATACACCAGAGAGCAGCATGTGTATATCATATTTGTCTTCATTTGGTGGTCGATAATCAAGCTGGTATGTTTCTAAGCCTGCATATCCCTGTTCTCGGATAATTTATAAGTACAGTAATAAAAAAAGAAATAATAATCAGTGACAGGCCTTCTTACCGGATTGTAACAAATCGCTTGCATACTGCTCTACATTACAGGGAACTAGTCTTATACATCACAAAGAGAGAAGGGAAGAGAGGAAAGCGGATGACAAGTTCTAATACCCTGAATACATCCCAGTAATATATTCTACGGCATTCATAAGTCGGTGTAGCCAAGGGATTACACTGTGGGGTTACAATACACGATGGAGCCTGGGGGGACAGGAGAGAAGTCTTGGTGGGAAGTGAATTACTAGGAACACTGCCAACCTTGGTCTGCGCATACGTTGGTTTTGTTATAGTTTATGCGCTAACAGTAGGATAAATTATATGATAAAAAATATAATAGTTATATTGAGGAAATTTTGACAGACGCAAAAATAGCAAGGATCGACTAACGTAAGAAAAAACAAGTTAAAAGACTAGTGATATTTTGACAGAATGAAAACAAATGTTATACGAAAATTCCATACAAATAGGGACATGCCTGACTGAGTAAACAGAGCACAGTGACGAAGCAGAGAGAAAAGAAAGAGAGACAACTACAGTGACTAAAGAATATACTGTACTCGTAGCAAAGCCAGACCTGAGTATTATGATGAAAGCAACAGGAAAAGAATGATAACTTACACAATCTAATGAAGATGGATAGCAAAGATGGACGGAATATGTTTACAAAGATTATTGTTCGATTGACTGGAGAGAAAATACAAATGGTTGAGCAGGAATTTGAATCATTTGCCGCCGGAGAAGGAGATAGAGAAGAGGCATATACATCAAATTTCGTGGGAAGAACAAGGAAAGCATTTTTGACTTAAGGATGAAAGAAGACCACCACAGTAGACCCAAAAGACCCTGTAGGACGAAGGAAAAGATCATGAAGAGGTGAAACAGCAAACACGAAGAAAGGAGGGATAAGCAAGCAAGCAAAGAAGCAAGCAAGCAAGCAAGCAAACTAGCAAGCAAGGGAGGGAGACTTGAAGAGATGTCGTGACTCAGGACCGAAAATACGTGACTGCACCTCAAGCATTGCCTGTATCCGTACACGCAACACCTTCCCCAGTACGATGACCAACAACTCTGAAGTCTCGGTGGTACTGAAAACTCTATGTAGGAGCGTGCTGTGGACAAAACGATTATATATGCTTTCTCACGTTCTGGGAGTTTGAAGAAGGCCGTGAGATGTTATGATATGTAGTGTGAGAGGAGACGGTGACAAGCCCTTATCCCTCAGAGACCCCTTCACTCACACAAACTTAGCAGGATGGCGAGGAAAAAAGTAACTGATGAAAACTTAGGGAGCACACAGAGGGGAAAAAATGAAAGCAGTTTTAGTTGTGATTTGGAGGCGGAGATAATTATTATGTGATTAAACAAAAACAATCCTTTGCAGATCATTTATACTTGGGATCGGTGTAGCACTTTGGCTCTTCTTTTTCACGTATAAACTATGGAATAAATTTATAAACCCTGTTCGCCCTACTATCAAGATCTCTACGGCCGGTGCTTTATTTCTTACTGAGTGTCTGTGAAATATTCCCTTTCCACTGACTCTTCATAGCCGCTAGGGTGGAAAAATAATAGCACCTGGCTGGGGAGAAAATATGCAGGCTCTCAGGAGTAAGGAAAGTGAGAAGAATGGTCGGTGGGGGGAATGTTGAGAGGCGAGGTGAGGTGGTAAGGCAGGATGGAAAGGAAAGGAACAGGGAAGAAATGAGATAGTGAGGTCAGTGGGTACGTATAGTAAATATAGTCGGCGACAAAAGTCCTGTCTCCTCACTCAGCACTTAATTCTTGAAAAATAACATAAAGGCTAATCATCGAACAAACCTAATAACCGTTCAGAATTATAATATCCATGGAGCAAAATATAATCTTCTGGTTTTTTAGTTTACGAGCCGGGGAAGCTTATATTTCCATACTAATTTCATAACTTGGCAGGATGTGGCGACAAAAATTTGGCCGCCGGCTGTACAGTAGCAGAGAGGCAGATAGATAAATAAATGGAGATTGACAGACAGACAGAGAAGTAGTAATCTCAAGTTTCATCATCGATATGAATCAAAATATATAGTAACATTTAGAAATAGTAAAGGTGGAAAACAGAGATGCGACGGGGTATTGTAATATGCCGTATTTCCAAACAGCCTCATGGTTTTCCGGAAAGTTGGGTGCGTGGACTGACGAATTTCTATGACGCTGTTCTTTAATATCATTCACGAACTTTTAGGAGGAGGGGAAGGGGGTAGCATAGTGTGTGTTGGCGTTCTTAGGAAGGCAACTGGTTCCTGGACAATACTCCAAAAATACAGACTACCTTATTCAAAGCTGGTTTGGTCTGTTTCATAGCAAAGACTGTACCAGCCCCCTTAATACCCTACCGTCTGTCATATTGCCTTTCCCATTTTTTACATAGGACAGCTGATACTTCATTGCTTTTTTTATTTCTATTTTCCTTCAGTTTCTCCACTTGACATCTGGTGTTGATTCCTGTTCTCTCTATATCACAGCTGTTGTTCCTGCTTCCTCCTGCGTGTCCTGCCTGCTGGTTTTTGTACGAGTTCTCTTTTTACACTCGGGGCTTGTCACACCCACACACATGCAGAGACACAGGCACACAGATACAGACTCGTGCATGCATTAGGGTACACACACACACACACACACACACACACACACACACACACAAAGAGTAATGTGTGTGACTGTAATTGGAATAGCTACAAGAATCATAAAATAATAGCATCATAAACACCATGCACATAATAATTCTCTTCCTTAACTTTACTCTTTCTGACACTAATCGTCCCCTTCTTCCCTTCCCTCAATCCTTGTTTTTTCTTATTCCTTCTTCCGCATCCTTACCTCCTATTACACGATTTTTCTCCCTTTTATTTCCTCTCGGCTGTATCCGTTCTTCCTTCCACTCAATATCCCTCCAGCTCTTACTTCGTTTGGCTCAATATACAGATGTTGTTTTTCCTCCCTTCGCTGTTTCTCGACTTTGCTGTATGTTGTTTGTTTGTACCTTCGCCTCGCCTCTTGTCCCCCACGCATGACTTGATCCCCCTTCCTTGTTCTACTTCTCTTCCTTTCACCCATTCTCTTGGTCTGTCTCTCTCACTTTATCTCTTCCTTTAATCTTATTCTCTTTCCAATTTTTGTCATCATATCCTCTCATTCTCTCTCTCCCTCTCATACACACTCTCTCCCTCCCTCATACACTCTCAATCAGAAGGACAGCTCGGCCCCCACACCACCACACCCTCCTACCCTTCATTCATCGTTCACCATTACAGCTAAACCACTCACCCACAAGGCTGGCACAGTATAAGCGATATGGACGATGGCCACTTCAGGTACCTCACTCTTACCTTCACTCCCTTAATATCCCCGTATACTAATGGTGGTGGTGGGAGTAAGTGGTGGTGGTTGTGTAGTGCAAGGTTTAAAGAATTTTCTTTAAACCTTGGTGTAGTGGTGATGGTGAAGAGCTTTGTAGTTTGAAGATGGTGATGATGGTGGTGGTGGTGGTGTTGTTGGTGGTGGTGGTATGATGATTATGGTGAGGGGGAGTGGTTTTGGTGGTGGTGGCTTTCACAGTCACAAACACTGACACAATTAAAAAGCTACCATTTCTGTCACAACCACTATTCTCATTGTACCATTTACCACTCCACCATACCACACAAAATACTAAACCACATTCACTACTGACATCACTACTTCCACCACCACCACCACCACCACCACCACCAATACTAAACCACATTAACTGTTGACATCACTACTACTACTACCACCACCACCACCACCACAACTACTTCTTCCACCACCTCCACCACTACCAATACCACTGCCAACATTACCTCTACCACCACTACCACCACCACCACTACCATTACCTCTACGAAGCAGTCGACACTTTACCTGAACCATTTGTCTTACTCTTGTGGCGAAATGGGGATGAAGAAGGGGGGAGGCAGATTATATTGGTGAGGGATGGGAAGAGGGTTAGGGTTTGGGGTTGGTGCATGATGGAAGGTGGTGAAAGGTGTGGGGGTGGGTGGGTTAGGGGGTGGTGATGGAAAGGGGTGAAAGGTGTGGAGGAAAGAAAGCATAATATTGAGGAAAAGGGAGGTAGGTGATCGGTGAGGGAGAGGGTGAGATGTGGGGTTAATGGTGCATGATAGAAGGAGGTGAGAGGTGACGGGGAGAGAAAGCAAAATATTGAGGAAGGGGAGGCAGGTGGTTGACTGGTGAGGGATATGCAGGTGATTGGTGAGGGGTGGGGGGGGGAGGTGAGAGGTGTCGGGGGAGAGGAAGTACGATGTTGGGAGAGGGGGACTGGTGGGAGGGAGGAAATGCCCTTCATCCACAGCTGCACGTTTAATCATCATTTGCTGTTGCTAGTATACTAACTTGGTCTTGGCTCGCAGCTGTTCACTTCCATTCATAATTATTCAAGGGACGTGATGTGGTGGGTATAAGTCCACTGCAGTTTTTTTTTTTTTTTTCCTGTAGGAGACACACTGACCTAACAAACTATGTATTGCTGTCGTTTTCGAATCGCTGGACCAATTTCACAGGTTATATTTCGATTGATAAATAAATAGAAATTTTGTAAATATGGGACATATTGTTTCTTATCTTGCAGGATATTATACGTAAAACGTTAATAACTTTTTATTTATATAGGGAGGAAACTATTTCGAGTGCATTGCAGGCTGCTGAATCCTACACATTGTCCCTCAAAACAAATGCTAAACAAAAGCATTGACTTATTCCCCAGCTTAGAGGGAAAATCTGAAGTTGTATTTTGACATAACAATCGTCTGGGGTTAGCCAATATACATTTATGAAAGGCATTCAAATATTTTCAGTTTTAATATAACTGAACCTTGGCTAGTCCTGTACAGAGCTGTGTTATGCTATATATAATAATGCTATGATGTATACTTTAATGTTATGCTGTAAACAGTAATGCTATGCTATAAAGAGTAAGTCAGTAATGTACGGTGTAAATAACATGCTGTAGTAATACAAGTGAAGGTAAACCACCACCAGGAACAAAGTCATTTACTATCACTTCGTACCTACACACTTCCTCACCAGTCATCATCATCATCATCATCGTCATGTCATCATCCACATCTCAATCATCAAAACAGGCACAATGAAATGCTGCAACACTTGCCACCAATCGCTACTCATCAATAACATCTATTTTATATATTCTTTCTTTTTGTTTTTAACCTGGCGAAAATGTGTCTGCCCCCATTTATTTTTTCTCCTTCAGAAAATGAAATGGAATCTAAAACAAACTGCACCAACAATTTTACACACCTAGTTATTAATCTGCATCTTACAACAACACTGAAAGCAAACATCAATAACCTTCTATTGTCACCCTACATGAACGATCTCCCTTTAATTAAAGATCATGCCCGGGAGTTGAGAAGCAAAGAACATAACTATTTTGCACTAACAACGGAGAGAGTATCCTGACCTCAGCACGGTAGCTTACACACGATATTTTCTCTCACCATGATTGCACGAGAGGGGTGAGGGAGGGGGTGGGAGGGTGGGTGGGGATGTTGAGGCGGGGTGAGAATGGTTGCAAGTTGCTGACAATTTGCCGTCTTCTCCTCCCTTTACGCTAACAGAGTAATTGAAAGTTTCGACGTAAAATTCTACCCAAGGAAAGGAACAAGGGGGCTGAGTTTGGTAGCAGGGTAAAGTTTCTTCATTACGTTGGTGTTTTAGTGTCGTGTTTTCCCTTCGCTTCCTCCTACAATAAATACAAGACACACACACACACGCACACCCGCGCACACACACACACACGCACACGAGCGCGCGCACACACACACAAATAAGTAAATAAACCAATAAATATTGAATAAATATTTACTGTTACTTGAAGTGGTGGTTGGTCAGTCAAAATAATGTGCAACTCGAAAAGAAATGATGAAAAATATGTAAATTGTACTACATTCATAATTTTTTGTTTCATTAGTCGAAATTCTCACCTTGAAGTATGAGAGTGATAAGAAACGAAGGTGGCCGGAGAGTAATTTACCCCTGATTATAGAATTTATATCGTGTACCTTGGGCTTTCTCCTACTTAAGCAAGGTCACGTTAGGTGAAATATGAAAAGGTGTTATAAACAATCCCACCCCACCTAAAACTTTCTCTGGCCGTGGATGCAAGTACTCTCTCTCTCTCTCTCTCTCTCTCTCTCTCTCTCTCTCTCTCTCTCTCTCTCTCTCTCTCTCTCTCTCTCTCTCTGATCAGATTTAAAATACGTCTTCTTCATATCATGCAAGTGAAGAAAATGTTGCTTGTATTTCACGCACACAGGACTTTTGATCGCGACTGTACAAAGTGATGGTTGTGGACGCTTTAGGCAAGGGTGGGAGGGTGAGTGGAGTGGAGTGGCGCGTCGCAGACCATTATGCACCGGTAGCACGGGATAATACACGGTAAATACGGGCATAAAACCAGGTAAATAAAGTGTAATAAGCTGAGTGTTGGGTTGGAGGAGGAGGAGGGGCGAGGGAGAAGTGTCGAAAATTGTGTGGGGAAGGGGAATGGGAATGGGGGAAGTGGCCATGTTTTGTTTTTTTAGGACGCTTTATCTGTCTGTTTGTTTGTTTGTTTGTCTGTTCTAAGGGGGCTGCAGATTTAGAGGCTGTTGATTCCTCCAAACTGTGCCAGATGACAGACCATTTGCATTGAGGTTATTATCTTTGCTGACACATTTTAGAGGGATGTAGTAACCCTCCAATCGCCAACTAGATCGTATACCAAAATTTCTCTGATATAGTCCAAAGGGTAATTCGAACTTTTAGGATTTATAAAGAATGTTTTTGGCTCCGAACGACGTCAGACGAGGAAAAAAGTCAGGTGTCAGAGTAAACGTAAAAGTCATTAGCTGCGTTTAAAGGTGTGAGTTAGGGTATACAAGTCTCTTATTTTACAACCCCCCTATTATTTTCCACTTGGAGGAGGTGAAGGAGGAGGAGGAAGTGATCATGGTGGTGGAGAAGTAGTGGGAGGTATAGATGATTGAACAAGAGAAGGAAAAGGAGGGATAGGGGGAGGTGAAATAGGAGGATTAGGAAGTTTAAGAATAGCAAAAATATTAGAGAGAGAGAGAGAGAGAGAATGGAAACACACAAACGAGGTGGAAGGGAGGGATGACGTTAAGAGGATGGCAGTATATCAGTAGAACGCTGTGTCAGCCAGGGATAAATTATGAATAAAATATGTGCCAGGGAAATGAGATAGGAGATGAGACAGGAGAGTGGGATGTGGTAAGGAGGGATGAGGTAAGGAGAGATGAGGTGAGGAGGGATGAGGTAAGGAGAGATGAGGTGAGGAAAGAAGGAAAAGCATGAGAACAATGAGGCAGAAAGGAAAGAGATGTGCCAGGGAGAATGAGGTAGGAGATGAGACCAGGAGACGAAGAATGAGGTATTAGGAGAAATGTTAGAGGATGGGGAGGTAAAAAAAATAAAGATGATTGATGAGGCAGGGAGTCAAGAACATTGTTTTTATTTTTTATTTAACATTTTTTGAGGGTGTGGAGGAATGAGAATGCTTAATGATGGATATGGTGTACAAAGACTATCATCCTTAGTTACGTTGCTAAAAACCTAAAAAGAAAAAAAAAATTAGGAGAGAAAACGTGTTCAACAAACAGTGGGCATTGCATTGAAACCATCGAGCGTGAAATTAAGGGGAGAATCTCTTGTTGGTAGAATGGGAGGGATTCTGACTCCTCCAAACTATACTAGGCAACAAAATAATGACCTCAGTGGTGTTAGTAATAGGGAGGAGGATGTGTTTCGTGGTATAGGTTGGAGGAATGACTCGTCCTCCAAGTCACCACCACCAAAGCACTGTGCCGTGGTATGTATCGTGTCCCCATGCACTACACGATGCAATTAAACCTTCTCTTCCGCTGTCATAAACCGCGGGTTGAATGGGCGTGCCTATTCGCAGTTTAATGATGGATCCCCCTGGTAGTGGTGTTGCTCAACCGCGGTAGGTCAACATGTGCAACAGCTGTGCAATTGAGTGTGTGAACTCGTCTGGTAACTACTGTCTGTCTGTCTGTCTGTTTGTCTGCTTTGTAATGGCGTGGAAGGCGTTGATTATTTTTTATTATATTTATTTTTATGCTTATCTATGTATCTGTTTTTTGGGGTGTGTTTGTGAGATTTGGTATACACAAATGGGTATAGTGGTTGTAGAGAGTTGTGATAGTATATACAAAAAAAAAAAAAAAAAATGTAACAGACAGAAACAAACGGAGATGGAGATAATTGGATGAAATTTGAGCGAGAATGTTGATAGGAGGGAAAAGAAATGACAGAGAGAGAGATAACTGTATAATGCATGCAAAAAGAGTGATGGATAGAGATATCAGTGGATAGATAGATTTATACCATAGATAGAGAGATGCAGACAAATTGATAGGTAAATAGATGCAGCATATAGATAAATACACCAACAGATAGATATGTAGATATATAGATAGATAGGTGGGTAACTTTGAGAACTAGATGCGCAGACATTCAGACGTAGAGAGAGAGAGAGAGAGAGAGAGAGAGAGAGAGAGAGAGAGAGAGAGAGTACAAGGGAAGTAAAGAAGTCAGAGGAGGCATAGATAGATATCAGAAGTGAACGAACGATCAAGTGATAGCGGAAATTGAAGGAGGAAGAGGAGGAGGAGGAAGAAGAGGATGATGATGATGATGTTGATGTTGAGGAGGAGGAAGAGCATTAGGAATAGGAGGAGGAGGAAGGGGAGGAAGAAGAGGAATAAAGAATGGAGTCGAATAAGAGGTTGAGAAAATTAAAATTACAAGACAGTACTATGATATCCAAAGACTACAATTATGATATAAAATTTTCATAAACAACAACGACTTACCTATATTTTACCTGAACTAAAACCAGGATATATAATAATACGAGGACAGAAATGCAATCCCAGTGGTGCAAGAGATAATGTACAGTATGTCCAATGTTAATACACACGGATCACTAACAAGACACGGAAACTCCAAGAGGCACACAGGGTAAATATTTTAGTAGCTGGGAGAGAGAGAGGGACAGGAGGGAGGAGGAGGAGGAAGAAGATGACATGGGAGTGAAAGAGAAGAGGTATTGAAGATGGAGGATTAGGAAAAGGAGAAGGATGATAATAGAAGGAGAAGGCTAAAGAAATGAAGCACATAAAATATTATATATATATATATATATATATATATATATATATATATATATATATATATATATATATATATATATATATATATATATATATATATATATATATATATATATATATATATATATATATATATATATATATATAGAGAGAGAGAGAGAGAGAGAGAGAATAAGGACAAGGAGTAAATAGGGTGGAGGGAAGGATGACATCAGATTTGGGGGACAACAATGGAATCATCATTTTCTCTCTCTCTCTCTCTCTCTCTCTCTCTCTCTCTCTCTCTCTCTCTCTCTCTCTCTCTCCGAGTTGTCACCCTGGTTTCCTGGTCCCTCCTTTTTATTCAATATTTCTTCTTGCATATTTTTACTTTACATCTTCCTTTCCTTCCTGCCTTCCTTCCTGTTGTTTCGCTTGGCGTTTTTCCTTCCAGTTTCTTTGCCTCCATTTTCTCCCTTGGGTTAAGCGTTTTCCCTTCAGTCTTCCCCATCTGTGTGTCTATCTTCTTTAACTTCCCGTGTTCTTCCCTTTTATCCTCTTTCTTCCTATACTTCAACCTTTCTACACCTGCTCTCTCTCTCTCTCTCTCTCTCTCTCTCTCTCTCTCTCTCTCTCTCTCTCTGTGTTTTGATTTTCTCCCGCTTGCGTGTCCTGATAATTGGCTGGGTCTCTGTTTCTATTGCTACTCTCCACATTCATCATTTTAGTCCCTCTTTTCCTTCTATCCTTTTCCTTTTCTCTATTTATCTCGTTTAACTTGGATAGTGCTGTGTATGTGTGTCTTCCATGTATTTTTTCATCCTGTTTTTTTTTTCTCTCTTTCATTTCCCTTTTTTTCTGTTCCTCACCTATTTAATATCTATATTTTGCAATAATGATAATATCTATTTCTATCTTTTAAAATAACAATATCTACCGGTATCTTATAGAATAATATTATCTCGTTAAATATCAGGTGAGGTTGAATAAAAAACGTACCTGATCCGTCATTTAATTTACTTGGCTTTTAAGTAACCCTGTGATGTAGTCAGAAAATTGGAGGTAAATCAGTCCTTCAAATATTGCCACGAAACACCAACGATATGGAAGGAGCTTGTTTCGCGGCATAGTCAGGAGGAATCAGACGCCTCCAATTTCCATTCACGATCACAGGGTTCTTAAGATAAATGTAATGCAATCCAAGACATATCACGCCACAAATTTCCTCAACTAGTTATTTACTTGCAGCTTACAAACACTAAAATATACGCACAACGTGTATATAAGATCATATTTCCTAAAAGGATATTATACGCAAAACGTGTATAATTATATATATAAGATGATTTTACTAAGAAGGGAAATAGTAAGGTACGCAAAATTGGTATCAAAGGTCATACTATTTTGTTCGAAGGGAATCAGTGTAATTTCGCCAGGATATTAAAACCACACTAGGAACGTATTGGTGGTATTATGAAGGGACCCTGTGATGTAGTCAGAAAATTGGAGGTAAATGAGTCCTTCAAATATTGCCACAAGACACCACCTGTATGGAAGGAAAATGTTTGGTGGCATAGTCGGATGGAATCAGAAGCCTCCAATTCTTATACACGATCACAGGGTCCTTAATCGTGGAAAAGGTTCTTCGTCGCTTAATTAATTCGTAATACAAAATAATGGGAAATGAGTGACGAAGAACCTTGTCCTCGTTTAAGGGGGTAATTCACTTTTGTTACATTGGAGTGCCATGATTCCTCCAAAGTATGTCAGGAAACAGGACCAGATGAACAAAAGTAATGGTGTTCTGTTGCTTGGAATAGTTTGGAGGAATCAGTTGCTCCAGATTTGTCAACACTGTATTTCCCCCCTTAATAATAGCACCCTGTACAGCCCCTGAGGCCAACACGTTCCCTCCGTCCCCAGCCACGAGCGTCACATCATCATCATTATCATCACTCCACGTGGTCAATATGTCATTATTGCTTTTCCTTCACACTTGCCGTTGTTGTTGACACCGCAGCCAAGCGCAACATCACAGCCGGTGCAAGACTCGATTTAATTATCATTTCATAGTCTGATTCTGTGTTTTTTTTATTATTTTATTATTATCATTTCGTTGAGAGCCATGGTGTATCAAGCGACAAAGGGAACTAACTATTCTCTTTCTACACCCCTCTGACTGGAAAAGTTGAACCAAATTAATGGATATCCTTCCCGGGCAACACAACACTCCATAAATACGCTGGATATTTGACAGAGGAAGATATACACGACATAACTATTTCCAGGTGTGGGTTTTGTTTGACCGCTTCAAGAGAGACATTTCCAATGGTTGCCAGACACGTCACTCTCGTGCTGGAGGTGTCACTTCTATTACCTTATTCCATTCGCTGCAATCTGTCCCTTATCTTATCTTCCACTCTCTGAAATTGTCCCTTTATCATCACCGCCACTACCTTGACTGTCACCAACACACACACACACACACACACACACACACACACACACACACACACATATCATTTGTTTCATAGAAAGTAATGTGTTCCCGAATTGTTAATATTTGTAGATAATTACAACCATTATTAACATGACATCGATATTTATTCATTCGGAAATGTAATTACTCATCTGGAACGGTAGCTAATTTATTTTCATAATAGGAAACACATTACGGATGCTTTTAAAATGTGAGCAATGGTCTATGTTTTATATGAAAATTAAACAAGTTTTGTGTGTACGAAAAATGTTTTTTGAGATTATGCAAATGTCGTGACTCGGCCAAAACAATTTAAATCAGCTCGGTCACCTTGTAAATACTTTTAATATCGAATGGCTGGCATTTAGTCGGAATGAATATCAACAACGAAGTTACTGTCACGATCAAAAGGCCTACATACAGTGAGCGATATGAGTGTATCTTATGAAACAATTGTACATAGACAAACAACTATAGTTTCGCTTCATTTTCAAGACCTTTTCATTCGAAAATGTTGCAGGACAATTGGGCGTGACTGTACACCTTTTCTCGCCTGTGGTCCCTATACTCACCACTCCTACAGGCTGTTCTCGTTATTAATAGAACGCGTGACAAATATCAATAATTTTCCCTCTCCTTATTACCTGAGCTCCTGACTCCACGCCTTAAGTCACTGAAGAGGAGAGTTAATGTCACAAGCCCAGACCTGCCGTGGTGGTGTTACTGGTTAAGGCGTGAAGTGAAGAGGAGGGAGAGGAAGTGGGGAAGGAAAGCACTGGGGGGAAAGGAAGTGAGAAGGGAAGTACTGGAGGGAAAGGAAGTGAGAGGGAAGTATAGAGCAGAAGGGAAGCTACTGTAAAGGTCTTGTCGTCTGTACTGGACAAATAGATGTGCTTCTGATTCCTCCATGCACACTATGAAACAAAAATGGAATTCCCACTCACATACCAAGATAGAATGTTTGCTATTAATGCTTACCTTGGCTGAGGGAGAGAGAGGGGGGAGGAGGGAGGGAGGGAGAGAGGGAGGGAAAAAGTATAATAAGGAGGAAAGAAGTAGCAGTAGAGGTGGTGGGGGAGGGGGGTGGGGGTGGGGCGGGGTATGGTGGGGAGAGGGGGGTTGAGAGGAAGGATAGCACGTGGAGGTAATTTGGCGCCTGAGGTACAAGGTAGTGATTATGGCCAATTGTCCGACTCTCTCTACCCCCTCCTGTGTCCAATCCCCCCTCTACCTCCATTCTCCCCTCCCACCTGTGTCCCAACCCCCCATCCCTCTCCCTCCGTTCCCCCCCTCTCCATCCCCTATCCCTCCGTTCTCCCCCTCCCACCTGTGTCCCAACCATGGAGGTAGAATATTGTACCTCCATGGTCCCATGGTCCCAACCCCATTCTTCCCTCCACTCCTCCATTTCCCTCCACCTTCATTTTCCCTCCACCTTCATTTTCCCTCCACCTCATTTCTCTCCACATCCATTTTCCCTCCACTTCCATTTTCCCTCCACATCCATTTTCCCTCCACATCCATTTTCCCTCCACATCCATTTTCCCTCCACATCCATTTTCCCTTCACTCCCCTTTTCCCTTCTGTTTCTCAATCCCCCCTCTGCCCCCAAAACCCCACCCCATGCCCATTTGTATCTTAACTCCCCTACCTCCTTCTCCTACCTCTGTCCTAACTATTTACCCCTTACCCCCCACCTGTTCCCCTCCCCCTCTCCCCCTTGCCCCACCTGTGTCCGTAGATTGATGTTTACCTTCCGAGGCTTCTGGCAGTACCCCCCCCCCCCTCCCCTTCCCCCCCCACCGACACTTATCATTACATCCTTACTCTGTCTTTAGTCTCTCCTTCCTTTCCCTTCTCTTCACCTTCCTTTCATTTCCTCTCTTCAGCCCGTATATATACTTTTCATCCACATCCTTTACTCTCTCTTTCCTTCCCTCCCCTTCAACTTGTTGTCATTCTTTCTCATCTCTTCACCTTCTTTTCATTTCCTCCCTTCACACAAATCATGACTCTCTCATTAATCACGCCTTCCTTCACATGTCTTCATTCTTTCTCGTCTCCTCACCTTCCTTTCACTTCCTCCCTTCACCCACAAACACCCATCCATCCACATGTTCACTCCCTCTTCACCATCCCCAGCTCTTCACTTTCCACATTCCATTCAATTTCATTCCTACTTCACTCACTTCCTCCACCCACTTACCCATTTTTTTCTCTTATTCCCTCACTCACCTACCTAACTCTCTCCCTCTTCCCTCACTCTCTACTTTAATTCTCTCCCTCTTCCCCCTTTTCTCACCCTCTCATTCTCCTTTCATTATCACCCATTTTTTTCACCACCCATGTCATCCACTTACCTCCCCTCTCTTCCACATCAACCCCTTCCCTTCTATATCAACTCCCTCCCTTCCCCATCAACTCCCTCCCTTCCTAATCAACCCCCCTCCCTTCCATATCAGCCAAACTCCTCGTCTCCCTCTTCCACCCAAGTTACCCCCATTTCCTACCACTCAACTCACTCTCTCTCACCTCCACGTAAGTCATGTCCTCCTCTCCCCTCCCTCCCCTCCTTACCCTCCCCACTTCACACTTTTATTTCCCCTCACGCTAAACCCTTCCCTTCCGCTACACAACTCAGCTCTCTCTCTCTCCTCTCTCTCTCTCTCTCTCTCTCTCTCTCTCTCTCTCTCTCTCTCTCCAATCCTGTGTTCGAATCATGAGTTTAGCAATGTTGTAACACTCAATATTCGTAACAGCTACAGTTAATTTTGGGTTGACCGACAGCCAACTCACTTTGTTGACCGACAGCCAACTCACTTTGAACACATTGGTTGGTAAAGCGTTATAATTACATTAGCTCATATTACACATGTAACACTGTATTGCCATTATGCTGTCAAGAGTATCAGTTTCACAATCGAACAACTGTACAATTACGTTGAATAATTTGTGCCATGCTGCTACCCAATGTCAGCTTCAAAGTTACAGATGATGGAGATTTATTTTACTTTACTTTTCAGCGTCCTGCATGGAGGGAAAGCTGTATATATAGATGGTCCTACCAACGAAACCATATATCCCTCCCTTGGGTTCCCTGTTTTTCCCCCTGCAGTGAGTACGGTATATATTTTGGTAATGTTAGCCAGAGTAAGAAAAGAGTTTTTCTGGTCTTGCACGGTCTTCTTTCCTCCCCCCTTTCCAGACTTGCTTTGCCTACTAACCCATGGCTCACTCCTGCTCGGTATACATTGAATATTCTCAAACGTTACCACCCTCGTGAGAAATTTTTGGCTCGGGAACTTCACGTCAGATTTCTGGAATGAGCACTGATGATAAGTCGGAATGTAAAATGACAGTCTCAAAGGCAATAATTGTGAGAGGGGAGGGAGCGAGGGAAGCAACAAGGGGAAAGAAAATTAAAGGAGGAGGAGGAGGAGGAGGAGATGAGATGGAGGTGGAGAGAAAAGGGAAGTTGCTTAGCCAAGTTGACCTCAAGGGAAGGAAATGCTTCTTCCTGTGTGGTGGTAGGTTAGGGAGAGGATGGGGTGGATGGTGAAGGTAGGGGTGGTGGGGAAGGAGGGAGGGATGGTGGAGAGGGAGGAGGGAGGGAGAGACTAGATGGTGGTGGAGGGAGGGAGAGACTAGATGGGTGGTG